>CAUVYK010000009.1:0-16011 GCA_963556175.1 Tipula confusa
TTGGTGACTTACCTGGTTTAGGTATCATTATAACTTCTGCAAATTTTCAAGATAGAGAGGCATAACGTAGCCTGAAGAAAGCATTAATCATGTCCAATATTTTTTTAATAGCTTTATTAGGTAGTTGTTTAAGAATCTCTCCAGTTATCAAGTCATATCCTGGTGATTTTTTAAGTACTACATGATTCTTTATTTCTTGCTTCACTTCTTTAGCATTAGTTAAAAGGATTTCCTGTCTCAGTATGGTTGTATGGGTTTCAATTAGTATATCCTGTTGATTAAGTGTTGTTAAATTAGGGTGAAAGGTTCTCTCGAGATGAACCGCGAACCTTTCTTCTTTTTCTTCTTTGATTTTAGCCAGGCGACCATTATTTTTTCTTATTGGAGGTATGTGCATAACTGGCCTTTTCAGATATTTGGTTGCTTTCCACAATGAATAATCACTATCTTTATCATAGGTGAGAGATTGTAGGTATGAATTTATTGATTTATTTTTAAATTCCCGTATTTCTCTGCGTATTCGTTGTGTTAAATTATTTAATCTATTTTTGGCAACTGGGTCTCGTGTACGTTGCCATTCCCTTCGGGCACTTCTTTTCTCTATAACTAGTGATTTAATTTCTATTAGGTAGCATTTGCCAGCTATTTTTTGTTAATTGTATTAGTGCTTTTCCACGCAGCTTGCTGTATATCTTTGACGAGCTTTTCCACCTCTTGTTCTAATGTTTCTTCTGATGAAAGTTGTGTGTTTAAAATGATGCTATTGTTTAGTTCAATCCTAAAATTTTTCCAATCAGTATATTTATTTGTTAACATTGGCTGTTTGTCATTTGTAATTATTGTATCACTTATTATCATTAAAATAAAGGAATGGTCAGATGTGGAGTCAAATCTTTCCTGCACTTGTATATAATCAACTGGGATTTTTCTTATTATAAAACAAGTTGGTAAAACAAGTTTATACCAACAAGTTGGTTTTCCAGTAGAATGTCAGTTGCAGTTGTATTTGATTATTGCTTGATAAAGCTCTTTCCCTTTAGTTGTTGTTAGTCTTCATCCCCAGTCTGTACGTTTAGCGTTGAAGTCAACCCCGATTATGACTTTTCCACCTAGCTGCTTGAAGAAGTACGTATAAGCATTCTTTATGATGCTGTATCTAGGTGGGCAATATATTGCGGCTACCACTACTTTGTAGTTGCGGGTATTAATGCTAACGCTAATTGCTTGTATTTCATCACTTTCAAGTTTTAGTTATAGATCGTATTCAATATCCTTTTTTAAAATCACGGCACTGCCCCCTTGTGCATTATTATTAGGATGTATTGCTGAGTGAACTTCTTAGCCACGGAGTTTTATATGACTCTGAGTAGTAAGGTGTGTTTCAGATAAGAAACAGAACTACTCAGAGTCATATAAAACTCCGTGGCTACGAAGTTCACTCAGCAATACATCCTAATAATAATGCACGAGCAAATCTGAAAAAATAGATATAAGCATATATCTATTTTTCTAAATCAAGAAATAGTGGTATTTCATTTTGTCCTTGCAATACACCATTGCAGTTCCAGCAAGAATTTTTAAATTATTTGCCATGTTTAATTAGCAAAAAGAGGCTAACTCTGATGCTGTTTGACTTTTTTCGAGTAAAGTGAGCCTTTGCATGATTGATATGAGGGCTCTTTCTTGCTTTTCTTCTTGTGAAGTAGGTCTATTAAGAATATCTTGTAGTATTTTATTAGTTTGGTTATTATTTGAA
Organism: Tipula confusa; assembly: GCA_963556175.1. NCBI lineage: Eukaryota > Metazoa > Arthropoda > Insecta > Diptera > Tipulidae > Tipula > Tipula confusa. The sequence goes on from CAUVYK010000009.1 coordinate 1,757, forward strand.
TCATTAACTGAAGCAGAACTATGTTGCCTTCTCAAACTTCCAATAGTGAGTGCATCAGCATATGTTACATTTGGATTAGTTCTTGATAATTTCCTTAATGTTTCGTGTGTCCTTAACTTTGTGGATATTCTTGTTGAGGCTGAGTTGGTTTCTGGCCTGGTACTTACTGAAGTTTCCCTTGTTTTGTTGCGAATTTTTTGCAGCTCTTTTATAACATTGCAACCTCTGTAGTTGGCTGGATGTGCTTCCCCACAGTTGACATATTTTGGTGGGGTTTATTTTTGTTTCATACATTCAGCCGTACGGTGTTTTCCTATACATTTCACGCATCTAGGCTTCTTATTACAAAAGTTTTGCGTGTGTCCGTAGACTTGGCACTTTTTGCACTGGGGAATCAGTTTAGATTTTTTAACTGCTTTTATTTGCACTTTCATATGGAGTATTCTGGTGATTGCATAAATATTTTAAATGTCTTCTGTTCTTTCAAATATAGCATATATAATGGAAGCGGTGTTTTGTCACCTCTTTTGAGCAGCTGTGTAACTTCTTTAATTTTATACTGTTTTTCCAAAAGATAGTCTTTTATCTCTTCTGGTTTGCATGAAACGTGTAGTTTCTTAAGAATGAATTTGGTGTGTCTTGTCAGATTTTCTTCGTAGGAATACCATGTTGTTTTGTTTTCATTAAAAGCTCCTGTTAACTTTCTATAGCTATCACTGTTTGGGACATTTATTTTGATATCACCACTATTTAGAGCTGTATAGCTTGAAATTCTTTCCGATTATTGTTCATGATGTTTCTAATACTTTGATAATTATCGCAATTGGATATTATAACTGGAGGTGGCCGTAGCACTTTTTTCTCCAGTTATATATTCTTCCCTCCGGTTGAGAGCTCTTTACTTGATCGTTCCTGTTCCGCTGAAACCTGAGCTTTGCCTACTGTGATACATTCCTAATTCCGGTTGGAAGCTGCTCAATTGATTGTTTCAGTTTGGATGAAACTTGTGGTGATTTACTTATCTTGTGTTTTTTTTTTTTTGTTACGGTTCAGAATCCATCCCGTTTCTCTGTTCAGCTCTTCCTCGTCTTTTTCATATATAACCTTTATATGATCATTGGTATCGGGTTTTTCCTGCAGTTTAGAGGTTTCTTTCTTAGAGATTACTGCATTTAGAGCAACTTAGGCTTCTAAACAATGATTGGCTCACACCAGAATCCATTGAGCCATCCTCGTTAGAGGGTGGATTTGCTAGCGACTTAGCTGGGTTACCACCTGGGGTACAATTATCTGAATTAGTTGAACTCATTGTTAGTTTTACTGGTCATGGAACATCTACCACTCTGACCAGTACGAGTTGGTAGTGGGTCTGGTTTGAGAACTGCATTTACTAAGTTCTCGATAGTCGGTTATACCGCCGGGTCTCGGTCGCCAGAGCCTCGTTATTTGCCTAGCAGGGTGCACCACGTGCAAGTGAGGATGACATTTGAGCTTTTGGTAGACCACTTAACTTAAGCCCCTTTTCCCACCCCAATTTTAAGATAAGGAAATCAATTTGTTTGGTATATACCTTTTTTGGTATATAGGGTAAAAATTGTAAAAAAAAATTGATAACAAAAATGAAAGCAAGTTTTAGTTTTGAGTTTTTCATACAAGTGGTCGAACTTGTAACGTTAACATAATTATATTATACAGTCCAACAAACAAAAATAGTTTATATTGTGGAGGTACATTATGATCCAGGACGAGTCCATAAAAAATAAGAATAGTTTATAAAGTGGAAGAACCTCTTTCACTCTTTTATTGTTAATAAGTGGTGCAAGTATCTTTTTCTCTTTATCTAGCACTTTTAGAGCTATTTGATTACTAGGATCGACAATATTTGCTATGGTGTTGGTTCAAATTCAGGTGATGACTCAGCATTTCTTTTGGTTGCTGTAGTGTATTTTCTTGCTGTTTTGTTTACTCTTTTTCTTCTTTCGAGAAGCCAATTTCATCAGTACAGAATTGCATGCTGAGCGGTTGAAAAGGAGATTTATTTAATATCGCGATCTCTTCGTTATCATTGATTTTGTTGTTCTTCAAAGAATGATTTTCTCTTCTTAATTCAGCAACTTTATTATTTAGTTGAGCTATGGTTTTTTCCATTTGCTCGAGCTATTGCTTAAAACATCATTATTTACAGTGAATGCCAACTTTTAAGGTAGTGATGATGATTTGTAGCTAAATTGCATATTCATACTGGTTACAGAGGTGGTAGGCCACTTCTATGGAATGTTTGTTGTTGTAAAATGCGCCTACCCAAAATCGATGGAGCCAACCTTTTCAGTAGAAAAGGGTGGATTAACTGTTTCCAGTATACCACCTAGGGTAGTATATTCATTATTTGTTGTAGCCATATTACTTTATTTTGTGATTTATTTTCGAAGTTTTCTTCTCCTAGCCTGTGGTAAAATTTATACCGCTATGTACATCGTATTTTATATTTATTGCCGTAGTGTTTAGGCAGCTGCTCCTGAAGTACAGACGCTGACCAGACAGCCGCTTAATATATGAGAACAAAAGCTTTTGGGGTTGAACATCACATAGCTCTTTAAATGCATTGATTGCAAGTGACCTACGGACCCCTTCTGGCATCAGCACCGTACTAGCTTCCTCAAGGGATTCTCACCACATGATTGAGAGATGTTGCTCGAGTTACCACCAACCCGGCATGGACGTAGCAAGTAGAACTTAGGATGAAAGGCTAAGACCTGTAGTTAGAACTACAAGAAACAATCGCTTCACTTCCCCTTAGTCGGCCGTTTATTCAAGATTAATTTATTTGATCCATAGTTTTTGATATTTTATAAGTTGGAACTGTGAAAATTAAATTAACACTAGATGCGGAAGCAGAGTAAAGAATTAATTATTAACCATATGAATGTTGATCAAAAACAAAAATTTAAAATATTCAGAAACCCAACCCAAACGGACCAAACTATTGTTAACAAATCAAATCACCTTTTTCATCGTAAAATGGCAGAGTGTAATTATATGAAAAATCGTTTAAATGTTATAACATAACAAAAACGCAAGCAGATTAATTAGAAGAATTGAACTAACCAACTATGTAGAATACAGCAAGTAAAAATCGATATCGAACTAAAACAAAATTTAGTTATTTTAAGCATTATTAATTTTAATTGTTCAGCCAATTCGGTGTGTTTTATTTTTTATATATAATAAGTATATAGTATTTTAATACCAATCGCAAGAAACGCCTTTTTTTAGAACATAGCACTTTTATATTTCCTTAGATACCACCCACTCTCTATATATTAGAATTCAATAATTATCTATTCTTGGAAAATTTTAGTTTTAGGTTCAATACATATTATTATTTACTAGTTAGGTAAATATTTGAAAATAAATAAGACCACATACTCGTATTAATTAGCTTATTTGGTTTATTTAAGGAAAATCCCCTTATAATTAAATACTCAAGGAATATAATTATACTATACTTTATATTTTGTTTTATGCGTAATTTTTTAAACCCAATTTAAAAATAAAAAGCAAAAATATATTAAAATTATAAAATTTCTATAAAAACAATCAGTATCTATTGAGTATATCGAGGTTATATACTTCATAAATACTCATTGTCTCGAATGATTCCAAAATGTCAGATTTATCGTACATTGACCACACGAGACGCCATCTTTAATAATTTAGTCTTATGGTACGTTAATGGTAATGGTATGATTTATATCAGGTGGAGCGCTTTACCCACAGAAAAACGAAAACAAAAAATAATTCATAATTATTCACAAAAACTACAATATTTTTCGTTTGTTATAGCTGAAATCCTTAGAACCGGTTCGTAACTACAATATAAAATTTATTTAATTCAAAAAACTAATTAAAAATATTTGGTTTCCCTAAAAATTGATTTTTAATTTTTTCGTAACGAAAAAATGAAATATTTCGATATTTTTTCGTACGAAAAAGTAAACCAAAAATTGTTTTGTTCTGTTTTTCGGTATAGTGGTTACAAACCGGTTTCATAGGATTTCAACTATATTATACGAAATATATTGTAGTTTTAGTTAATAATTAAAAATTAGTTTTCGTTTTCGTTTTGCTGTGGGTAAGGCGCTTTACCCACAGCAAAACGAAAACGAAAACTAATTTTTAATTATTAAGAGCGTTCTATACTAAAATAGGGTATTTTATGCACCGTCGTTAAGGACCTGTGTGAATATTTTCTTCTAGAATTTTTTTATCATAAATAGATAATGCGGAAAACTAACTCGTAGTTTTTTTTTTTCTAAATTTTCTTTTAATATTTTGTTATTAGCTCTTAAACTTGGACAACTTATGCACCATCGATTGGAATACACAACAACGATAGACAAAAAACTTATTCACAACAATTAATTTTAATCCATAATCTGACTCGTAATTTTTTTATTTTTTTATTATTTTAATTTTTCATTTTTAATTCATAAATAATTAAAATAAAAATAGTTAGCCCAAATAAAAAAATGTTTTCCTAAAAATAAGTGTAGCCAACTTCCGATAGAGGGTCATTTCATATACACATATATAAAGTATCAATTTTACTGTGTAATTTCTATATACAAAATTTGTATGGTTGTGTTTAGTGTAAAAATAAAAATAAAAACAAAACAAAATTATATTAGTTTAAACCAAAACCCTCTTTACTACAAGCCGTATTGTTTGCATACTCATGCTATACAAAAATATATACTTTGATTGTATTGTAAGTAGAAAATCGTATCGGGATATGATAGCGAATATTGTGTAAAAGAAATAAACAATAAAATCAAATAATGCGCATGCGTTTACAATTTTTTTAATTAATTTTATATGGAGTTTTGATAGTTACTAATACATCTAAAGTATATATTTTCACTAATACATTTCAAAAATACATGATGATGTGTGTCAACGAAAGTTACAAGACGGCTTGTAGTAAGGAGAGTTTTGGTTTAAACCAAAACCAAAAACGTCTCTATAGAAAGACCAACTCATTTTTTCGTACACTAATACTACTATATATTCGCCCCAATAAAGTAGTATTGGTACCAGAACAAATAACAAAGCAAAAATAACATAAAAAAACTAACTATATGAGTGTTAGTAAATATATTTTTTTGTTTTTGTTTTACGCTATATCTGTACACAACCAATACTATATCAAAGAGGCGCTTTGTCCCTTTAAATTTTTGAATAGTTGGTCTTTCTATAGAGACGTTTTTGCCAAAACCGTCTTTATTATACAAACCCGATTGTCACCAATATTATTAAATTTTCTTGTCCATCTATATTTCAAAGTATTGGTAATCGGTACACTATACAAATCAGTGAGAATTTACGTAAAAATTTAAAACTAAAAAAAAAAACCATTGTGCAGAGAAAATATAGTATAGAAAACAGAAATGTAAAAAAAAATGAAATATTCTCTTCCTTAGATACCACCCACTCTCTATATATTAGAATTCAATAATTATCTATTCTTGGAAAATTTTAGTTTTAGGTTCAATACATATTATTATTTACTAGTTAGGTAAATATTTGAAAATAAATAAGACCACATACTCGTATTAATTAGCTTATTTGGTTTATTTAAGGAAAATCCCCTTATAATTAAATACTCAAGGAATATAATTATACTATACTTTATATTTTGTTTTATGCGTAATTTTTTAAACCCAATTTAAAAATAAAAAGCAAAAATATATTAAAATTATAAAATTTCTATAAAAACAATCAGTATCTATTGAGTATATAAAAAATATTAAATATTTGAAAATAAATAAGACCGCATACTCGTATTAATTAGCTTATTTGGTTTATTTAAGGAAACTCCCCTTATAATTAAATACTCAAGGAATATAATTATTGTACTCGTTTGTATAATTAATGAAAAAAATTGATTTGAAAAATAATATTAAATTTAAAATAAATTTAGTTTGTATAATTAATTTTAACCTTCGGCGTTTAGTATGTTAAATTAGTTAGTCAGTAAAATATTTATATCATTAAGGCAGACTTTAATTATGAACAATCAAAAAATAATAATAACTAAGATCAAAAAAGATAAGAAGTATTTATATCAATAATCATAAATTAAATCCCTCACTTTGTACCGAGCGCTTTAAATTACATTCATATAATAGCGTCATATCGAGACGATCATATAAATTATATAATCCCGTTATATAATTTAATCTAAATTTAGTCAAGATAAAAAAATTTAATTGGTGTCATAAATTGCTAATTTGAGCTGCTTGCAATATGTGTATGTATATAAAAATTCTGGAAAGTCAAAAATTTAATTGTATATCGTTATCAAATTTCACGGAAATCAAAATATTTATGTCTGATCACAGTAATTAAAATTAATTTCCGCATAGCTGGCTAGCATTTTATATAATTTTTAATTAATTTTTTTGGATTTCAAATCATAAAGCGCTTTCCACCTACCATTAACATCAAGTTATATCATTAATATTAGAACAGTTTGCTAGTGGAGACTCGCAATTAACATAAAATTGCAATATGTCTACCTTCAAATTTTACCATTATGGTATAACTTGATGGTAGACTTAAGTACTTTTCATACCGACGACTTCGACTTTCGACTTTGCAAAACATTTATATTCCACAAATACAAAGCATTAATATATTCATACTGACGGCGTCGACTTTGACTTTGTCAAAATTATCGATTGACATTTCAAAATGAATGAAGTTGCTTTGTACAACTTCAAATTGGCAAAGTCGAGATGTGGAACGTATCGCACTTTCTTTGCAGCTAACTTCAGGGCACTGTATTTTTATTTTCTTAGATTTATCACATAAAACTAATTAATTTTATAACTATTTTGATTTATTTCAATAAAACTTGGCATTGTTAATCGAATCAACCTAAGTTTTATAGTTTAAATGCTTTTTAAAAAAATTTCATTTACGAAGTACAAAGTCGAAGTCATCGGTATGAAAAGTACTTTATAGTATAAAAAATTATGATATTTCTTTATTTTCAAAATGGTGTCATTATGATTTTACGTTGAAACTTTGTGTTATGCGTAATTTTTTAAACCCAATTTAAAAATAAAAAGCAAAAATATATTAAAATTATAAAATTTCTATAAAAACAATCAGTATCTATTGAGTATATCGAGGTTATATACTTCATAAATACTCATTGTCTCGAATGATTCCAAAATGACAGATTTATCGTACATTGACCACACGAGACGCCATCTTTAATAATTTAGTCTTATGGTACGTTAATGGTAATGGTATGATTTATATCAGGTGGAGCGCTTTACCCACAGAAAAACGAAAACAAAAAATAATTCATAATTATTCACAAAAACTACAATATTTTTCGTTTGTTATAGCTGAAATCCTTAGAACCGGTTCGTAACTACAATATAAAATTTATTTAATTCAAAAAACTAATTAAAAATATTTGGTTTCCCTAAAAATTGATTTTTAATTTTTTCGTAACGAAAAAATGAAATATTTCGATATTTTTTCGTACGAAAAAGTAAACCAAAAATTGTTTCGTTCTGTTTTTCGGTATAGTGGTTACAAACCGGTTTCATAGGATTTCAACTATATTATACGAAATATATTGTAGTTTTAGTTAATAATTAAAAATTAGTTTTCGTTTTCGTTTTGCTGTGGGTAAGGCGCTTTACCCACAGCAAAACGAAAACGAAAACTAATTTTTAATTATTAAGAGCGTTCTATACTAAAATAGGGTATTTTATGCACCGTCGTTAAGGACCTGTGTGAATATTTTCTTCTAGAGTTTTTTTATCATAAATAGATAACGCGGAAAACTAACTCGTAGTTTTTTTTTTCTAAATTTTCTTTTAATATTTTGTTATAAGCTCTTAAACTTGGACAACTTATGCACCATCGATTGGAATACACAACAACGATAGACAAAAAACTTATTCACAACAATTAATTTTAATCCATAATCTGACTCGTAATTTTTTTAATTTTTTAATTATTTTCATTTTTAATTCATAAATAATTAAAATAAAAATAGTTAGCCCAAAAAAACAAAAATTTTCCTAGAAATAAGTGTAGCCAACTTCCGACAGAGGGTCATTTCATATACACATATATAAAGTATCAATTTTACTATGTAATTTCTATATACAAAATTTGTATGGTTGTGTTTAGTGTAAAAATAAAAATAAAAACAAAACAAAATTATATTAGTTTAAACCAAAACCGTCTTTATTATACAAGCCCGATTGTCACCAGTATTATTTCATTTTCTTGTCCATCTATATTTCAAAGTATTGGTAATCGGTACACTATACAAATCAGTCAGAATTTACGTAAAAATTTAAAACTAAAAAAAAAAAACAATTGTGCAGAGAAAATAGAGTATAGAAAACAGAAATGTAAAAAAAAAATGAAATATTCTCTTCAGTTTTTATATATTTGTATCCGTTAGTACATTTTTGGTTAATACTTTATTTTTTTGGTTTAATAATGAATTTCCAAAGAAACGTTGTGTGAGCTGCACTACAGTTGTTGCTCCAATAAATCATCACATTTTATTAATATGCTGTCTCATATGGTTGATTCCTTAAAATTTCCTTACATACCACATAGTTCGAAACAGATACTTGTAGCATCGTTGTTGCACGTGCTACTTGCAAACGTACTAACAAGATTTATTTCGAAGAGAGTGTGAAAATAAAAAAATTATACAAACGTACCGTACAATATTTCAAAGAATTTCATTGGTTGATTTTATATTTTATCTTCAAGGTATTAGTAAAATGAAAGTATATTTATTATATTTTCTCACAAACACTTTCAAGTTTAGATGGACAAAATAAGAATGTATCTGCGTACTCAAAACCCTCTTTACTACAAGCCGTATTGTTTGCATACTCATGCTATACCAAAATATATACTTTGATTGTATTGTAAGTAGAAAATCGTGTCGGGATATGATAGCGAATATTGTGTAAAAGAAATAAACAATAAAATCAAATAATGCGCATGCGTTTACAATTTTGTTTATTAATTTTATAAGTTTTGATATTTACCAATACATCTAAAGTATATATTTTCACTAATACATTTTAAAAATACATGATGATGTGTGTCAAAAACGTCTCAATATAGAAAGACCAACTCATTTTTTCGTACACTAATACTACTATATATCCGGCTTAATAAAGTAGTATTGGTAGCAGAACAAATAACAAAGCAAAAATAACATAAAAAAACTAACTATATTAGTATTAGTAAAAATATTTTTTTGTTTTCGTTTTACGCTATATCCGTACACAACCAATACTACATCAAAGAGGCGCTTTGTCCCTTTAAAATTTTGAATAGTTAGTCTTTCTATAGAGACGTTTTTGTGTGTGTCAACGAAAGTTACAAGACGGCTTGTAGTAAAGAGAGTTTTGGCGTACTCGATGCAACAATCAGGCTTGTAATACATTTGTGTTGGTTTTGGTTTAAACCAATACAGAAGACTTTGATGTATAGGATGTTTCGTTTCATAGTTATTGCTGTAAAAAATGTTATATACATACATATTGAAATTTTCTTTTAGTTTTTATTTACATATTAAATTTTGTTCTACACCTCATAGTTATTATTTTGCTTTTATGAATGAAAATAATAAACCAAAACAAAATATACCTTGGAATAGAATATTGCTAGTAACTGAATTTTTTAAATATTTTCGATTTATTTTTATAATTGCTTCATTAATCTTGCAGACATAGATTAAAATAATTTTTATTAAACGTGCACGTAAGGTTGTAATAATTATTTTTTATCCTAAAATTTTGTGAAATATTTATTATTATTTGTGCAAGATTGACTCAAAAATCGTTTTTATTCGGTGTTGAAGCCAATAGAATAATTTCGTTAATTTATTTTTTATAACTGATGTCTCTGGAAATGTACCCATTTCCACGCGTTCCGAGTGGAGAAGGGTGCGTCGCGCGTTTTTTTAATATGGTTTCCCCGGTAGGCCTAATCCATATGTCGCCACGTATTGTATTACCATCGGAATATTGTTTTCCTTCGTTGTTTAAATTTTTTTATTTCTGTATTTTACAATTTTTTAACTAATAATATGAATGCTAGTTTCTACAGTGTTTCCGAAAAGGCATATTTCGATTAACTCGGGGGTCAACGATTTCTGATAAAAGTGAATTATTATAAAAATCAATCAACGTTTTTCGCATTTCATTTTCAAAGAAAATGTCATCTCTCTCAATTCGTTCTATCTTTAGATTATAACGAGATGAAGTAAACTTACAAAAAAGGCAATAATCTTTTTGGCTTATGTGCAACTGTCCTTGCACCTGATAATAATATGGATGAATTTTATTAATTGATATTGTATTTGTGTCTTTATTATATTTAAAATATCGTATTTGACCGGATTTGATAGCTTCTACTGGGTCCATATTGCGTGAAGCATATAAACACTCAATTCAAATTTGAACAATTTAAAAAATTAAGTATGTACTCAAGTTTATTTAATTGTAATTTCTCAAATATCGTTATTATGAATGAACATAGGCGAGGTCTAATTTCAAAATTGTTTTTCAAGTGTAATATGTGTAATATAGAATATTGTGTTGATTCATGTCCAACAGTCAATGCAGATTCCAAAAATTTAAATTATTTGTCAATTGTCGGTGGTATTGCAATTAGAACAGGTTTTATACAGACATAAGAATTTCTTGCGGTATTAGATAGATTTTCCGTTCATGATACCTAAAGCTTACGTTTAAAAGCAAGTTCAAATTGATATTTCGTCTGCTTCCAAAAACGAGATGCATATTGCTGCGATGGAAGCTAAGGAAATTGCAATTGCAAAAAGTAGTCGAGATTTGGATGGTGTTCCATTGCTGACAGTATCAGCAGATGCATGTTTTTCGAAAAGAACTTATTGAACTAACAGCAATTATTCATCGCTGTCGGGGTTGCTTCCATTATTGCTCATGATACGGGCAAAGTAATTTGGAGCACAGTAGCAAATAAATATTGTACAGTATGCTCATTGCACTCTTCGGAAACGATGCATGAACATGACTCTAACGGGAATTATAAAGGTTATTCAACTGGTATGGATTGGCCTGTAGAGACCAATCTACATTTTTCCGGGGTCAAATACCTCTCTTCAAAATGAAGCCACCTCAGTGTGCACAGAGCAATACACTCACATTTTTTCCCATTTACTCTGCATTTTTTTCCCATTTACTAATATTGTAGACTACTGAGACCCACGGGATGCCACAGAACGGCTCAAGGCCAATTGGTGTAGCTGATGAGCCTGCCAGCGCAAGTTCGTCGGCTATCTCATTTCCAGTGATACTCCTGTGACCAGGAACCCACCACAACCTAACTTTGTTATGAAAAGAGAGAGATTGTAGCAGTGTATAACAGCTTTTGACCAACTTTGAATCCAGGCAGTTGGAAGCCAATGCTTTCAATGCTGCTTGGCTGTCGGAGAAAATGTCGATGGAGGCGCCCTTAAGACCTTTAGTCATAGTTGAGACGCAGGTTTCGATGGCGTGAATTTCGGCTAGAAAAACACTGGGATAAGTTTCCAGGGATTTCGATATTTTGTTGTTGGGCCCAAAGACACCAATGTCTACTCCACTATCCATTTTTGATCCATCCGTGAATCAGACTAGGCTGCTGGGTTCTATAAGAGGTCCACCAGTATCGTAGATGGTTCTATCAAGGACTGTTTCCCCGAAATTCCTACCAAAGCAGAGTTCCTTGGGCATTACGTCCGGGACTCTAAAGAACAAGTCAGAGAGTTCATTCAAAATGTTCAGATGACCCATAAGATCATCATGACTATATTGATTCACCAGCTGTAATCTAGCTGCACAAGTAGTAGCTGATTTTATTGACGTAAATATGAAGTGGGATGAGTCTGATGAGGACTTCCATTGCCGCCGTAGGACAGGTGCTCATAGCTCCTGTAATTCCGAAACATGCTAGCCTCTGCAATGAGGTAAGCTTACAAATAACAACTTTTTGTTGTACCTTCGGCCACCAGACTATGGACCCATTGGTTACAATTGACCTCACTATCATGATGTACATCCAGTAAATCCTTTTTGAGCTAAGTCCCCAAGTCCTGCCGAACATACGCCTACAGACCCACAAGGCTCTGACCGCGCGTTCGGTAGTTGATTTAATATGAGAGTTCCAATTCATATCTAGGACAGTTTCTTATCTAGGACAACACCCAGATATTTGATTTCATTAAAGTATCTGATAGTATTATCATTTAGACTAATTGAACCAAAGTTCAATTTACGTCTTTTGGTAAATGGTACCAGGACTGTCTTGTTAAGGTTTATCGAAAGGCCCTCTTTAGTGCACCAATTCGAAATAACAAGCAAGGCCTGTTGCAAAGCTGAATTGATAGTGGAAGGTTTTAAAGAAAGTGACAAAATATACGGTGTTCATTACAATCAATTGATAGCCGATGGTGATAGTAGCGTCTATAAGAAAATTCTGGATGCTATAGACCATATAAAATACGTATATCGAGAAGATCGCATGTCGAAATCATTTGCTACCTAATTTTCGTGAAAAGATGAGAGAATTAGTAAATAATACCACATTCCCAATGTTGGGTTCAAATTTAAAACGACTTTCCGTTGGCATTTCTAAAGCCGTAAAACACCGTAAAAGCATGAAACATATTCCGTTGACCGACAAAATTGTTTTGTTACAAAAAGATTTTGATAACGCACCATTCCACGTGTTTGGTCAGCATACCCATTGTGATGCTTAATTTTGTAAGGGGAGCAAATCGAGTAAACAAATTTGGTGCCTGAGATGCAGAACTGTGCTTTTTTTGAAAAAATTAGCTCGATTGTTTGTAGATTACGAATTAATGCTAAAAGCCTTCTATATGATGTAGATTTTAATCGAGTGGAACATTTGCACTCGCTAATTGCTAAGACTATTGGAGGAAAGCGAGTAAATTTTTCGAAGATGCAATCATATACCAGTAGGGCCCAATTTGCCGTGTTACAGCACAACACGCTTCGTGCTCATTATCGGTTGCAAAAGTTTATAATGAACGGTACTCCAAAAACGCATATAATTACTGTTGAAAAAAAGCACCACGGCAAAACTTTAAAAAGACCAAAAAGAAGAATTGTTAGAAAGCGGATGTTTATGGGACCTGATTCCAACTATGGTGAGAGCTGTGAAAAACCAGATATGAGTCCAGAGGAAACCAATAATGAAAAGGAAAGGATTTTATTTTTACTTGTATTTGATCGTGATAATCGTGTAGCTTTGGATAGAGAAACGATTCCCAGGCAAATAGTCCTAAATGGCATGATATCCGACGGTTTACGATCACTGCATCTAACTTTGGTTTAATTTGTAGAGCAAGAAACACAGACAGTATTCCTAATAATTCCTAAGTGAAGAAAATGTTTTATCGTACCAAAATTTCATCAGCAGCTATAGACTACGGAAAACAAAATGAACACATAGTAATATACTTCTCCCGATGGTCTAATAGATGATTATAAAGGTTTAGTGGAAATTAAGTGTTCATTTGCTTCACGCAATATGGACCCAGTAGAAGCTATCAAATCCGGTCAAATACTATATTTTAAATATAATAAAGACACAAATACAATATCAATTAATAAAATTCATCCATATTATTATCAGGTGCAAGGACAGATGCACATAAGCCAAAAAGATTATTGCCTTTTTTGTAAGTTTACTTCATCTCGTTATAATCTAAAGATAGAACGAATTGAGAGAGATGACATTTTCTTTGAAAATGAAATGCGAAAAACGTTGATTGATTTTTATAATAATTCACTTTTATCAGAAATCGTTGATCCCCGAGTTAATCGAAATATGCCTTTTCGGAAACACTGTAGAAACTAGCATTCATATTATTGGTTAAAAAATTGTAAAATACAGAAATAAAAAAATTTAAACAATGAAGGAAAACGATATTCCGATGGTATTACAATACGTGGCGACATATGGCTTAGGCCTACCAGGAAAACCATATTAAAAAAACGCACGACGCACCCTTCCCACTCGGAATGCGTGGAAATGAGTGCATTTCCAGAGACAGGAGCTTTAAAAAAAATAAATTAACGAAATTATTCTATTGGCTTCAACACCGGATAAAAACGATTTTGTTTCAATCTTGCACAAATAATAAG
>CAUVYK010000010.1:0-16975 GCA_963556175.1 Tipula confusa
ACTAAAACTAAACTAAAACTAAACTAAAACTAAACTAAAACTAAACTAAAACTAAACTAAAACTAAACTAAAACTAAACTAAAACTAAACTAAAACTAAACTAAAACTAAACTAAAACTAAACTAAAACTAAACTAAAACTAAACTAAAACTAAACTAAAACTAAACTAAAACTAAACTAAAACTAAACTAAAACTAAACTAAAACTAAACTAAAACTAAACTAAAACTAAACTAAAACTAAACTAAAACTAAACTAAAACTAAACTAAAACTAAACTAAAACTAAACTAAAACTAAACTAAAACTAAACTAAAACTAAACTAAAACTAAACTAAAACTAAACTAAAACTAAACTAAAACTAAACTAAAACTAAACTAAAACTAAACTAAAACTAAACTAAAACTAAACTAAAACTAAACTAAAACTAAACTAAAACTAAACTAAAACTAATCTAAAACTAAACTAAAACTAAAACTAAACTAAAACTAAACTAAAACTAAACTAAAACTAAACTAAAACTAAACTAAAACTAAACTAAAACTAAACTAAAACTAAACTAAAACTAAACTAAAACTAAACTAAAACTAAACTAAAACTAAACTAAAACTAAACTAAAACTAAACTAAAACTAAACTAAAACTAAACTAAAACTAAACTAAAACTAAACTAAAACTAAACTAAAACTAAACTAAAACTAAACTAAAACTAAACTAAAACTAAACTAAAACTAAACTAAAACTAAACTAAAACTAAACTAAAACTAAACTAAAACTAAACTAAAACTAAACTAAAACTAAACTAAAACTAAACTAAAACTAAACTAAAACTAAACTAAAACTAAACTAAAACTAAACTAAAACTAAACTAAAACTAAACTAAAACTAAACTAAAACTAAACTAAAACTAAACTAAAACTAAACTAAAACTAAACTAAAACTAAACTAAAACTAAACTAAAACTAAACTAAAACTAAACTAAAACTAAAACTAAACTAAAACTAAACTAAAACTAAACTAAAACTAAACTAAAACTAAACTAAAACTAAACTAAAACTAAACTAAAACTAAACTAAAACTAAACTAAAACTAAACTAAAACTAAACTAAAACTAAACTAAAACTAAACTAAAACTAAACTAAAACTAAACTAAAACTAAACTAAAACTAAACTAAAACTAAACTAAAACTAAACTAAAACTAAACTAAAACTAAACTAAAACTAAACTAAAACTAAACTAAAACTAAACTAAAACTAAACTAAAACTAAACTAAAACTAAACTAAAACTAAACTAAAACTAAACTAAAACTAAACTAAAACTAAACTAAAACTAAACTAAAACTAAACTAAAACTAAACTAAAACTAAACTAAAACTAAACTAAAACTAAACTAAAACTAAACTAAAACTAAACTAAAACTAAACTAAAACTAAACTAAAACTAAACTAAAACTAAACTAAAACTAAACTAAAACTAAACTAAAACTAAACTAAAACTAAACTAAAACTAAACTAAAACTAAACTAAAACTAAACTAAAACTAAACTAAAACTAAACTAAAACTAAACTAAAACTAAACTAAAACTAAACTAAAACTAAACTAAAACTAAACTAAAACTAAACTAAAACTAAACTAAAACTAAACTAAAACTAAACTAAAACTAAACTAAAACTAAACTAAAACTAAACTAAAACTAAACTAAAACTAAACTAAAACTAAACTAAAACTAAACTAAAACTAAACTAAAACTAAACTAAAACTAAACTAAAACTAAACTAAAACTAAACTAAAACTAAACTAAAACTAAACTAAAACTAAACTAAAACTAAACTAAAACTAAACTAAAACTAAACTAAAACTAAACTAAAACTAAACTAAAACTAAACTAAAACTAAACTAAAACTAAACTAAAACTAAACTAAAACTAAACTAAAACTAAACTAAAACTAAACTAAAACTAAACTAAAACTAAACTAAAACTAAACTAAAACTAAACTAAAACTAAACTAAAACTAAACTAAAACTAAACTAAAACTAAACTAAAACTAAACTAAAACTAAACTAAAACTAAACTAAAACTAAACTAAAACTAAACTAAAACTAAACTAAAACTAAACTAAAACTAAACTAAAACTAAACTAAAACTAAACTAAAACTAAACTAAAACTAAACTAAAACTAAACTAAAACTAAACTAAAACTAAACTAAAACTAAACTAAAACTAAACTAAAACTAAACTAAAACTAAACTAAAACTAAACTAAAACTAAACTAAAACTAAACTAAAACTAAACTAAAACTAAACTAAAACTAAACTAAAACTAAACTAAAACTAAACTAAAACTAAACTAAAACTAAACTAAAACTAAACTAAAACTAAACTAAAACTAAACTAAAACTAAACTAAAACTAAACTAAAACTAAACTAAAACTAAACTAAAACTAAACTAAAACTAAACTAAAACTAAACTAAAACTAAACTAAAACTAAACTAAAACTAAACTAAAACTAAACTAAAACTAAACTAAAACTAAACTAAAACTAAACTAAAACTAAACTAAAACTAAACTAAAACTAAACTAAAACTAAACTAAAACTAAACTAAAACTAAACTAAAACTAAACTAAAACTAAACTAAAACTAAACTAAAACTAAACTAAAACTAAACTAAAACTAAACTAAAACTAAACTAAAACTAAACTAAAACTAAACTAAAACTAAACTAAAACTAAACTAAAACTAAACTAAAACTAAACTAAAACTAAACTAAAACTAAACTAAAACTAAACTAAAACTAAACTAAAACTAAACTAAAACTAAACTAAAACTAAACTAAAACTAAACTAAAACTAAACTAAAACTAAACTAAAACTAAACTAAAACTAAACTAAAACTAAACTAAAACTAAACTAAAACTAAACTAAAACTAAACTAAAACTAAACTAAAACTAAACTAAAACTAAACTAAAACTAAACTAAAACTAAACTAAAACTAAACTAAAACTAAACTAAAACTAAACTAAAACTAAACTAAAACTAAACTAAAACTAAACTAAAACTAAACTAAAACTAAACTAAAACTAAACTAAAACTAAACTAAAACTAAACTAAAACTAAACTAAAACTAAACTAAAACTAAACTAAAACTAAACTAAAACTAAACTAAAACTAAACTAAAACTAAACTAAAACTAAACTAAAACTAAACTAAAACTAAACTAAAACTAAACTAAAACTAAACTAAAACTAAACTAAAACTAAACTAAAACTAAACTAAAACTAAACTAAAACTAAACTAAAACTAAACTAAAACTAAACTAAAACTAAACTAAAACTAAACTAAAACTAAACTAAAACTAAACTAAAACTAAACTAAAACTAAACTAAAACTAAACTAAAACTAAACTAAAACTAAACTAAAACTAAACTAAAACTAAACTAAAACTAAACTAAAACTAAACTAAAACTAAACTAAAACTAAACTAAAACTAAACTAAAACTAAACTAAAACTAAACTAAAACTAAACTAAAACTAAACTAAAACTAAACTAAAACTAAACTAAAACTAAACTAAAACTAAACTAAAACTAAACTAAAACTAAACTAAAACTAAACTAAAACTAAACTAAAACTAAACTAAAACTAAACTAAAACTAAACTAAAACTAAACTAAAACTAAACTAAAACTAAACTAAAACTAAACTAAAACTAAACTAAAACTAAACTAAAACTAAACTAAAACTAAACTAAAACTAAACTAAAACTAAACTAAAACTAAACTAAAACTAAACTAAAACTAAACTAAAACTAAACTAAAACTAAACTAAAACTAAACTAAAACTAAACTAAAACTAAACTAAAACTAAACTAAAACTAAACTAAAACTAAACTAAAACTAAACTAAAACTAAACTAAAACTAAACTAAAACTAAACTAAAACTAAACTAAAACTAAACTAAAACTAAACTAAAACTAAACTAAAACTAAACTAAAACTAAACTAAAACTAAACTAAAACTAAACTAAAACTAAACTAAAACTAAACTAAAACTAAACTAAAACTAAACTAAAACTAAACTAAAACTAAACTAAAACTAAACTAAAACTAAACTAAAACTAAACTAAAACTAAACTAAAACTAAACTAAAACTAAACTAAAACTAAACTAAAACTAAACTAAAACTAAACTAAAACTAAACTAAAACTAAACTAAAACTAAACTAAAACTAAACTAAAACTAAACTAAAACTAAACTAAAACTAAACTAAAACTAAACTAAAACTAAACTAAAACTAAACTAAAACTAAACTAAAACTAAACTAAAACTAAACTAAAACTAAACTAAAACTAAACTAAAACTAAACTAAAACTAAACTAAAACTAAACTAAAACTAAACTAAAACTAAACTAAAACTAAACTAAAACTAAACTAAAACTAAACTAAAACTAAACTAAAACTAAACTAAAACTAAACTAAAACTAAACTAAAACTAAACTAAAACTAAACTAAAACTAAACTAAAACTAAACTAAAACTAAACTAAAACTAAACTAAAACTAAACTAAAACTAAACTAAAACTAAACTAAAACTAAACTAAAACTAAACTAAAACTAAACTAAAACTAAACTAAAACTAAACTAAAACTAAACTAAAACTAAACTAAAACTAAACTAAAACTAAACTAAAACTAAACTAAAACTAAACTAAAACTAAACTAAAACTAAACTAAAACTAAACTAAAACTAAACTAAAACTAAACTAAAACTAAACTAAAACTAAACTAAAACTAAACTAAAACTAAACTAAAACTAAACTAAAACTAAACTAAAACTAAACTAAAACTAAACTAAAACTAAACTAAAACTAAACTAAAACTAAACTAAAACTAAACTAAAACTAAACTAAAACTAAACTAAAACTAAACTAAAACTAAACTAAAACTAAACTAAAACTAAACTAAAACTAAACTAAAACTAAACTAAAACTAAACTAAAACTAAACTAAAACTAAACTAAAACTAAACTAAAACTAAACTAAAACTAAACTAAAACTAAACTAAAACTAAACTAAAACTAAACTAAAACTAAACTAAAACTAAACTAAAACTAAACTAAAACTAAACTAAAACTAAACTAAAACTAAACTAAAACTAAACTAAAACTAAACTAAAACTAAACTAAAACTAAACTAAAACTAAACTAAAACTAAACTAAAACTAAACTAAAACTAAACTAAAACTAAACTAAAACTAAACTAAAACTAAACTAAAACTAAACTAAAACTAAACTAAAACTAAACTAAAACTAAACTAAAACTAAACTAAAACTAAACTAAAACTAAACTAAAACTAAACTAAAACTAAACTAAAACTAAACTAAAACTAAACTAAAACTAAACTAAAACTAAACTAAAACTAAACTAAAACTAAACTAAAACTAAACTAAAACTAAACTAAAACTAAACTAAAACTAAACTAAAACTAAACTAAAACTAAACTAAAACTAAACTAAAACTAAACTAAAACTAAACTAAAACTAAACTAAAACTAAACTAAAACTAAACTAAAACTAAACTAAAACTAAACTAAAACTAAACTAAAACTAAACTAAAACTAAACTAAAACTAAACTAAAACTAAACTAAAACTAAACTAAAACTAAACTAAAACTAAACTAAAACTAAACTAAAACTAAACTAAAACTAAACTAAAACTAAACTAAAACTAAACTAAAACTAAACTAAAACTAAACTAAAACTAAACTAAAACTAAACTAAAACTAAACTAAAACTAAACTAAAACTAAACTAAAACTAAACTAAAACTAAACTAAAACTAAACTAAAACTAAACTAAAACTAAACTAAAACTAAACTAAAACTAAACTAAAACTAAACTAAAACTAAACTAAAACTAAACTAAAACTAAACTAAAACTAAACTAAAACTAAACTAAAACTAAACTAAAACTAAACTAAAACTAAACTAAAACTAAACTAAAACTAAACTAAAACTAAACTAAAACTAAACTAAAACTAAACTAAAACTAAACTAAAACTAAACTAAAACTAAACTAAAACTAAACTAAAACTAAACTAAAACTAAACTAAAACTAAACTAAAACTAAACTAAAACTAAACTAAAACTAAACTAAAACTAAACTAAAACTAAACTAAAACTAAACTAAAACTAAACTAAAACTAAACTAAAACTAAACTAAAACTAAACTAAAACTAAACTAAAACTAAACTAAAACTAAACTAAAACTAAACTAAAACTAAACTAAAACTAAACTAAAACTAAACTAAAACTAAACTAAAACTAAACTAAAACTAAACTAAAACTAAACTAAAACTAAACTAAAACTAAACTAAAACTAAACTAAAACTAAACTAAAACTAAACTAAAACTAAACTAAAACTAAACTAAAACTAAACTAAAACTAAACTAAAACTAAACTAAAACTAAACTAAAACTAAACTAAAACTAAACTAAAACTAAACTAAAACTAAACTAAAACTAAACTAAAACTAAACTAAAACTAAACTAAAACTAAACTAAAACTAAACTAAAACTAAACTAAAACTAAACTAAAACTAAACTAAAACTAAACTAAAACTAAACTAAAACTAAACTAAAACTAAACTAAAACTAAACTAAAACTAAACTAAAACTAAACTAAAACTAAACTAAAACTAAACTAAAACTAAACTAAAACTAAACTAAAACTAAACTAAAACTAAACTAAAACTAAACTAAAACTAAACTAAAACTAAACTAAAACTAAACTAAAACTAAACTAAAACTAAACTAAAACTAAACTAAAACTAAACTAAAACTAAACTAAAACTAAACTAAAACTAAACTAAAACTAAACTAAAACTAAACTAAAACTAAACTAAAACTAAACTAAAACTAAACTAAAACTAAACTAAAACTAAACTAAAACTAAACTAAAACTAAACTAAAACTAAACTAAAACTAAACTAAAACTAAACTAAAACTAAACTAAAACTAAACTAAAACTAAACTAAAACTAAACTAAAACTAAACTAAAACTAAACTAAAACTAAACTAAAACTAAACTAAAACTAAACTAAAACTAAACTAAAACTAAACTAAAACTAAACTAAAACTAAACTAAAACTAAACTAAAACTAAACTAAAACTAAACTAAAACTAAACTAAAACTAAACTAAAACTAAACTAAAACTAAACTAAAACTAAACTAAAACTAAACTAAAACTAAACTAAAACTAAACTAAAACTAAACTAAAACTAAACTAAAACTAAACTAAAACTAAACTAAAACTAAACTAAAACTAAACTAAAACTAAACTAAAACTAAACTAAAACTAAACTAAAACTAAACTAAAACTAAACTAAAACTAAACTAAAACTAAACTAAAACTAAACTAAAACTAAACTAAAACTAAACTAAAACTAAACTAAAACTAAACTAAAACTAAACTAAAACTAAACTAAAACTAAACTAAAACTAAACTAAAACTAAACTAAAACTAAACTAAAACTAAACTAAAACTAAACTAAAACTAAACTAAAACTAAACTAAAACTAAACTAAAACTAAACTAAAACTAAACTAAAACTAAACTAAAACTAAACTAAAACTAAACTAAAACTAAACTAAAACTAAACTAAAACTAAACTAAAACTAAACTAAAACTAAACTAAAACTAAACTAAAACTAAACTAAAACTAAACTAAAACTAAACTAAAACTAAACTAAAACTAAACTAAAACTAAACTAAAACTAAACTAAAACTAAACTAAAACTAAACTAAAACTAAACTAAAACTAAACTAAAACTAAACTAAAACTAAACTAAAACTAAACTAAAACTAAACTAAAACTAAACTAAAACTAAACTAAAACTAAACTAAAACTAAACTAAAACTAAACTAAAACTAAACTAAAACTAAACTAAAACTAAACTAAAACTAAACTAAAACTAAACTAAAACTAAACTAAAACTAAACTAAAACTAAACTAAAACTAAACTAAAACTAAACTAAAACTAAACTAAAACTAAACTAAAACTAAACTAAAACTAAACTAAAACTAAACTAAAACTAAACTAAAACTAAACTAAAACTAAACTAAAACTAAACTAAAACTAAACTAAAACTAAACTAAAACTAAACTAAAACTAAACTAAAACTAAACTAAAACTAAACTAAAACTAAACTAAAACTAAACTAAAACTAAACTAAAACTAAACTAAAACTAAACTAAAACTAAACTAAAACTAAACTAAAACTAAACTAAAACTAAACTAAAACTAAACTAAAACTAAACTAAAACTAAACTAAAACTAAACTAAAACTAAACTAAAACTAAACTAAAACTAAACTAAAACTAAACTAAAACTAAACTAAAACTAAACTAAAACTAAACTAAAACTAAACTAAAACTAAACTAAAACTAAACTAAAACTAAACTAAAACTAAACTAAAACTAAACTAAAACTAAACTAAAACTAAACTAAAACTAAACTAAAACTAAACTAAAACTAAACTAAAACTAAACTAAAACTAAACTAAAACTAAACTAAAACTAAACTAAAACTAAACTAAAACTAAACTAAAACTAAACTAAAACTAAACTAAAACTAAACTAAAACTAAACTAAAACTAAACTAAAACTAAACTAAAACTAAACTAAAACTAAACTAAAACTAAACTAAAACTAAACTAAAACTAAACTAAAACTAAACTAAAACTAAACTAAAACTAAACTAAAACTAAACTAAAACTAAACTAAAACTAAACTAAAACTAAACTAAAACTAAACTAAAACTAAACTAAAACTAAACTAAAACTAAACTAAAACTAAACTAAAACTAAACTAAAACTAAACTAAAACTAAACTAAAACTAAACTAAAACTAAACTAAAACTAAACTAAAACTAAACTAAAACTAAACTAAAACTAAACTAAAACTAAACTAAAACTAAACTAAAACTAAACTAAAACTAAACTAAAACTAAACTAAAACTAAACTAAAACTAAACTAAAACTAAACTAAAACTAAACTAAAACTAAACTAAAACTAAACTAAAACTAAACTAAAACTAAACTAAAACTAAACTAAAACTAAACTAAAACTAAACTAAAACTAAACTAAAACTAAACTAAAACTAAACTAAAACTAAACTAAAACTAAACTAAAACTAAACTAAAACTAAACTAAAACTAAACTAAAACTAAACTAAAACTAAACTAAAACTAAACTAAAACTAAACTAAAACTAAACTAAAACTAAACTAAAACTAAACTAAAACTAAACTAAAACTAAACTAAAACTAAACTAAAACTAAACTAAAACTAAACTAAAACTAAACTAAAACTAAACTAAAACTAAACTAAAACTAAACTAAAACTAAACTAAAACTAAACTAAAACTAAACTAAAACTAAACTAAAACTAAACTAAAACTAAACTAAAACTAAACTAAAACTAAACTAAAACTAAACTAAAACTAAACTAAAACTAAACTAAAACTAAACTAAAACTAAACTAAAACTAAACTAAAACTAAACTAAAACTAAACTAAAACTAAACTAAAACTAAACTAAAACTAAACTAAAACTAAACTAAAACTAAACTAAAACTAAACTAAAACTAAACTAAAACTAAACTAAAACTAAACTAAAACTAAACTAAAACTAAACTAAAACTAAACTAAAACTAAACTAAAACTAAACTAAAACTAAACTAAAACTAAACTAAAACTAAACTAAAACTAAACTAAAACTAAACTAAAACTAAACTAAAACTAAACTAAAACTAAACTAAAACTAAACTAAAACTAAACTAAAACTAAACTAAAACTAAACTAAAACTAAACTAAAACTAAACTAAAACTAAACTAAAACTAAACTAAAACTAAACTAAAACTAAACTAAAACTAAACTAAAACTAAACTAAAACTAAACTAAAACTAAACTAAAACTAAACTAAAACTAAACTAAAACTAAACTAAAACTAAACTAAAACTAAACTAAAACTAAACTAAAACTAAACTAAAACTAAACTAAAACTAAACTAAAACTAAACTAAAACTAAACTAAAACTAAACTAAAACTAAACTAAAACTAAACTAAAACTAAACTAAAACTAAACTAAAACTAAACTAAAACTAAACTAAAACTAAACTAAAACTAAACTAAAACTAAACTAAAACTAAACTAAAACTAAACTAAAACTAAACTAAAACTAAACTAAAACTAAACTAAAACTAAACTAAAACTAAACTAAAACTAAACTAAAACTAAACTAAAACTAAACTAAAACTAAACTAAAACTAAACTAAAACTAAACTAAAACTAAACTAAAACTAAACTAAAACTAAACTAAAACTAAACTAAAACTAAACTAAAACTAAACTAAAACTAAACTAAAACTAAACTAAAACTAAACTAAAACTAAACTAAAACTAAACTAAAACTAAACTAAAACTAAACTAAAACTAAACTAAAACTAAACTAAAACTAAACTAAAACTAAACTAAAACTAAACTAAAACTAAACTAAAACTAAACTAAAACTAAACTAAAACTAAACTAAAACTAAACTAAAACTAAACTAAAACTAAACTAAAACTAAACTAAAACTAAACTAAAACTAAACTAAAACTAAACTAAAACTAAACTAAAACTAAACTAAAACTAAACTAAAACTAAACTAAAACTAAACTAAAACTAAACTAAAACTAAACTAAAACTAAACTAAAACTAAACTAAAACTAAACTAAAACTAAACTAAAACTAAACTAAAACTAAACTAAAACTAAACTAAAACTAAACTAAAACTAAACTAAAACTAAACTAAAACTAAACTAAAACTAAACTAAAACTAAACTAAAACTAAACTAAAACTAAACTAAAACTAAACTAAAACTAAACTAAAACTAAACTAAAACTAAACTAAAACTAAACTAAAACTAAACTAAAACTAAACTAAAACTAAACTAAAACTAAACTAAAACTAAACTAAAACTAAACTAAAACTAAACTAAAACTAAACTAAAACTAAACTAAAACTAAACTAAAACTAAACTAAAACTAAACTAAAACTAAACTAAAACTAAACTAAAACTAAACTAAAACTAAACTAAAACTAAACTAAAACTAAACTAAAACTAAACTAAAACTAAACTAAAACTAAACTAAAACTAAACTAAAACTAAACTAAAACTAAACTAAAACTAAACTAAAACTAAACTAAAACTAAACTAAAACTAAACTAAAACTAAACTAAAACTAAACTAAAACTAAACTAAAACTAAACTAAAACTAAACTAAAACTAAACTAAAACTAAACTAAAACTAAACTAAAACTAAACTAAAACTAAACTAAAACTAAACTAAAACTAAACTAAAACTAAACTAAAACTAAACTAAAACTAAACTAAAACTAAACTAAAACTAAACTAAAACTAAACTAAAACTAAACTAAAACTAAACTAAAACTAAACTAAAACTAAACTAAAACTAAACTAAAACTAAACTAAAACTAAACTAAAACTAAACTAAAACTAAACTAAAACTAAACTAAAACTAAACTAAAACTAAACTAAAACTAAACTAAAACTAAACTAAAACTAAACTAAAACTAAACTAAAACTAAACTAAAACTAAACTAAAACTAAACTAAAACTAAACTAAAACTAAACTAAAACTAAACTAAAACTAAACTAAAACTAAACTAAAACTAAACTAAAACTAAACTAAAACTAAACTAAAACTAAACTAAAACTAAACTAAAACTAAACTAAAACTAAACTAAAACTAAACTAAAACTAAACTAAAACTAAACTAAAACTAAACTAAAACTAAACTAAAACTAAACTAAAACTAAACTAAAACTAAACTAAAACTAAACTAAAACTAAACTAAAACTAAACTAAAACTAAACTAAAACTAAACTAAAACTAAACTAAAACTAAACTAAAACTAAACTAAAACTAAACTAAAACTAAACTAAAACTAAACTAAAACTAAACTAAAACTAAACTAAAACTAAACTAAAACTAAACTAAAACTAAACTAAAACTAAACTAAAACTAAACTAAAACTAAACTAAAACTAAACTAAAACTAAACTAAAACTAAACTAAAACTAAACTAAAACTAAACTAAAACTAAACTAAAACTAAACTAAAACTAAACTAAAACTAAACTAAAACTAAACTAAAACTAAACTAAAACTAAACTAAAACTAAACTAAAACTAAACTAAAACTAAACTAAAACTAAACTAAAACTAAACTAAAACTAAACTAAAACTAAACTAAAACTAAACTAAAACTAAACTAAAACTAAACTAAAACTAAACTAAAACTAAACTAAAACTAAACTAAAACTAAACTAAAACTAAACTAAAACTAAACTAAAACTAAACTAAAACTAAACTAAAACTAAACTAAAACTAAACTAAAACTAAACTAAAACTAAACTAAAACTAAACTAAAACTAAACTAAAACTAAACTAAAACTAAACTAAAACTAAACTAAAACTAAACTAAAACTAAACTAAAACTAAACTAAAACTAAACTAAAACTAAACTAAAACTAAACTAAAACTAAACTAAAACTAAACTAAAACTAAACTAAAACTAAACTAAAACTAAACTAAAACTAAACTAAAACTAAACTAAAACTAAACTAAAACTAAACTAAAACTAAACTAAAACTAAACTAAAACTAAACTAAAACTAAACTAAAACTAAACTAAAACTAAACTAAAACTAAACTAAAACTAAACTAAAACTAAACTAAAACTAAACTAAAACTAAACTAAAACTAAACTAAAACTAAACTAAAACTAAACTAAAACTAAACTAAAACTAAACTAAAACTAAACTAAAACTAAACTAAAACTAAACTAAAACTAAACTAAAACTAAACTAAAACTAAACTAAAACTAAACTAAAACTAAACTAAAACTAAACTAAAACTAAACTAAAACTAAACTAAAACTAAACTAAAACTAAACTAAAACTAAACTAAAACTAAACTAAAACTAAACTAAAACTAAACTAAAACTAAACTAAAACTAAACTAAAACTAAACTAAAACTAAACTAAAACTAAACTAAAACTAAACTAAAACTAAACTAAAACTAAACTAAAACTAAACTAAAACTAAACTAAAACTAAACTAAAACTAAACTAAAACTAAACTAAAACTAAACTAAAACTAAACTAAAACTAAACTAAAACTAAACTAAAACTAAACTAAAACTAAACTAAAACTAAACTAAAACTAAACTAAAACTAAACTAAAACTAAACTAAAACTAAACTAAAACTAAACTAAAACTAAACTAAAACTAAACTAAAACTAAACTAAAACTAAACTAAAACTAAACTAAAACTAAACTAAAACTAAACTAAAACTAAACTAAAACTAAACTAAAACTAAACTAAAACTAAACTAAAACTAAACTAAAACTAAACTAAAACTAAACTAAAACTAAACTAAAACTAAACTAAAACTAAACTAAAACTAAACTAAAACTAAACTAAAACTAAACTAAAACTAAACTAAAACTAAACTAAAACTAAACTAAAACTAAACTAAAACTAAACTAAAACTAAACTAAAACTAAACTAAAACTAAACTAAAACTAAACTAAAACTAAACTAAAACTAAACTAAAACTAAACTAAAACTAAACTAAAACTAAACTAAAACTAAACTAAAACTAAACTAAAACTAAACTAAAACTAAACTAAAACTAAACTAAAACTAAACTAAAACTAAACTAAAACTAAACTAAAACTAAACTAAAACTAAACTAAAACTAAACTAAAACTAAACTAAAACTAAACTAAAACTAAACTAAAACTAAACTAAAACTAAACTAAAACTAAACTAAAACTAAACTAAAACTAAACTAAAACTAAACTAAAACTAAACTAAAACTAAACTAAAACTAAACTAAAACTAAACTAAAACTAAACTAAAACTAAACTAAAACTAAACTAAAACTAAACTAAAACTAAACTAAAACTAAACTAAAACTAAACTAAAACTAAACTAAAACTAAACTAAAACTAAACTAAAACTAAACTAAAACTAAACTAAAACTAAACTAAAACTAAACTAAAACTAAACTAAAACTAAACTAAAACTAAACTAAAACTAAACTAAAACTAAACTAAAACTAAACTAAAACTAAACTAAAACTAAACTAAAACTAAACTAAAACTAAACTAAAACTAAACTAAAACTAAACTAAAACTAAACTAAAACTAAACTAAAACTAAACTAAAACTAAACTAAAACTAAACTAAAACTAAACTAAAACTAAACTAAAACTAAACTAAAACTAAACTAAAACTAAACTAAAACTAAACTAAAACTAAACTAAAACTAAACTAAAACTAAGCTGTGGTTAATCAAACGAACTTCATTCGAGAGTTATGAGTGTAGAGAATTGAATTATTATTACGAGGATGATGAACCTCATCATTCCGAAATCGATCAAGTTTATTTTTACATAGACTCCGGGATTCTAGCAGACGTCGCTTTATCGACGATAAGAGAACTGCTATTTCCATCAAAATGTCAGTAATAAAAAGAGAAAATGTAATCTGCCTTATGTGTACAACACCGCAAAATGACCATTTCTACCGGCGAGTAAATACCATACAATTTTTAGGTCCTATGGCACAAAACTATACTTCAACGATATTGATTTTGTGATAGAATACGGTCTCCTCGTCGACTTACAAAGATAACGACTATCGGAAAGAGGAGTTTTGAAAGTCAAAACATATTTGCCAATGTACGCGATTGTCAAAAATGTAGACTATACTCTCTATTGTTGATAGTTTTAGTCGATAGCTTTATAAACATATCCTCTTCAAGAAAGCACAGCTACCACTATTGCATAGACTTTTATCAAGCAATACATTTCATGATTTGGGATATCTCTTGAAATAAAGACAGATCAAGGTAGCCCATTTTAGAGTAAGTTCTTTTCTGAATTTACGCGTATACTATACAGGCAGATAGTTCATACGTGTATATGCTAGGTGAAGAATTCGGTGTGGTCAAAAGATTTCATAGACAAAAAGAATCTTTGCTCAAAGCTCGCTGTAACACCATACAATAAAGCAGTCTCAATACAACTTATAACTTACGTACGACTTACTATTATGTTTCGTCTATGTCAAATGTTCAGAAAACATATTTACCAATGTCAGCAGAAATTATTCACACTAAACCACCGGAAGATAACAAGCCAAATGGTGAAACACGTGTTCATGAATGTAGTGCTACCAGTTTTACGGAATTTAGTCCAATCCATATCAAATATCCGAAGAATTTGGAAAAATAACCGCAAATATACCACAGCGCTATATCGTTAGCATCAATTGGCGCCCAAAATTCCAAAGATTTATGTGGTATAAATGGCAAAAAATCCTGATCTTAAAATATTCCGCATTGGTATCTCACTGGGTATGGCATACATACATATACAATAAACATTCAACAAAATTGTTAAATTAAATAATATATTCACACTTCATCAACCCCATAACATCAACATATATATAATGCTATTCCCAAAAAACATTTCACCTTCAATTTTCAATCGATTTTCAATTTCCTCTGACATTATATTGTTTTGTATATACATCACAATAAACTGATTATAAAAATTATAAACAAAACAACAAAATAATGTTGCGCGGCTTATTGTTTAATCAACAAAAATAAAAATATGTCTAACTATTATTCTCTGCATTTCTGAACAATGTTCATCATCATATTATAATATATAAACATCCCAACCCCAATATATATATATATATACGTAAAAACGCGATAAGTACATATATATAATATAAGCAACCTGCAATAACATAACACAACAATCTGCATTATCAAAAATATAATAAAATATATAAAAAAAATAAACTTTTTTCGAACCAAAAGCACACACAAAGCTTTATCCAATTAGAATTCAACAAACAATTGAAAATAATAACAATTTTTGTTGTCAATTTTCTATTTTATCATTTTATATTGTGTCATTATGTATGTCTGTCTGTTTTTTTTTTCGGCTATAGAGTATACCCTCGCTCTCTCCTCGGCGTGTGGGTCGGTGTGTTTATATCTATATATGTCTATGGATTTTGTTTTGTTTGGCATCAGAACAGTGGAGCACACAATCAGAGAAAATTCCATTCAAATAATTGTATTCTTTTTTGTGTATTGTGCACACAAAAGTAATACACGTTTGTTGTGTATCTTGAGATTTTTTGTATTAATTTATTTTTATTTTTATAAAGCCAGGGCCGAAGTAAGGTGCATATAATCATTTTATAGATATAATGATTTAGTGATATGCGCGCGACAACAACATATATTTCACTTATATGTATATTGATAAAAAACGACGAGGGTGGATATAAAATCTGAATTTCATTCGGATATAACAATAACAACAACACAATAACAAATCAACAAAAAAATGTTAAACCAACTCCCTCGTACAAATTCTTTTTAGTTTCTTTTGCGTCCATCTACCTACATATTATTATATTCAGTTGGATATATTTCTTTATAGGCCCGCCCCATTCGTATACATACATAACGTTATATTTTATATTTCTTTGGCGGGGCCCCCTCTTGGCCAATCACAATTCAACTTTAGTATTTTTTTTTCCATTTATAAGTTTTCAAGAAGCTTTTTTCGGATATAAATAAGTTTTTGTTTTATACTTTCGTTTATCGCTGGTAATGCTTTACCTACACGCATACACTCAAAATTGTATACGTATATATACGTATATATCGATGAGACGCATGCGTATTATTAAATATTTTAAAGGTTTCGTCTCGTTTGCTCACATTTTTTGTTTTGTTTTATGCATGTCGGTTAGTGTTTTATTACTTGCTAAGGGGGGTTAGTCAATATATACATATATATATATATATTTATTTATGTCTC
>CAUVYK010000011.1:0-7500 GCA_963556175.1 Tipula confusa
GCGCGAAAATGACAACTACACAAATGACAGCAGAGTGAAGTCAGTAACATTTGGTCTCAGCCACCCTATATATATATATATATATATATATATATATATATATATATATATATATATATATATATATATATATATATATATATATATATATATATATATATATATATATATATATATATATATATATATATATATATATATATATATATATATATATATATATATATATATATATATATATATATATATATATATATATATATATATATATATATATATATATATATATATATATATATATATATATATATATATATATATATATATATATATATATATATATATATATATATATATTATATTCTATTTAAAACTACTACTGTTCATAGCTAGACCATCAACTAAAACATTGTTCAAATATTATTTATTGCCCACATACTATGTTTTTGTGCCATCTTTCCTACGGGTTTTACTGCTGATTTTATGTTTAATTTTAAAGTAGCAGAATAGAACAATAAACTTGCTGTGTCATTTAAAAGTCATTAATTTTATGTTTATTTGTTTATATGTTTATTTGTTGTTATATATATAGCTGTATGCTCAAACACAATAAATTAATAGAAGAAGAAATGTTTTGTGATTTTTATGAAATTATGTAATTCTTTGGGGAACGAGATAAATCCTATGAGTTGTATTTTATTCGAATCATTTGAAATTTTTCGCATTAATTTTTTTTAAGTTATTATTATTTATTCATGAGTTACATTTATTTACATGTCTTGCTATAATTTAATGTATGAATCAGTTTTGTGTTGAATTGAAAGTAGCTCGACCAAATAAACCATGTTGCTTATATGGCATTAAACTATGCTTAATTCGATTAATTTATTTGTTTTGTATCTGTCTATATGGAGAGAGCTCAGGTAAACTGTTTACATAACTGTACTATTCCTAAAGCTAAAACTACATGAATGGTATAGTATTAGTTCATCAATTTCCACTTTTTTTCTCTTTGACTAATATATCTTAAAAGTAATGATTACTAATAAAAAACTGATATAGTCAACAAGCTGATATAATGATTTGTGTATAATTTTTTAAAGAGTTGTTTTATTATGACGTATTTTTACCAAAAATGACTGATTTACTGATGTATCAATCTTTATTTTGGTCAGCATTCATTTTTAGAGGAACCGTAAGCATAAAGTTGAGCAAATGATCTAAATGTCCAGAGAAAAACGACAAAAAATATCGCAATTGGTGCTTTAGATTTCATTCAAAGTTATATTTTGAAAGTATATCAGTTAAGTTGAGGAATACTGATTAAAGCTAATTTCAAACTACTATAATAACGTTAATTTAACGGTGACTGGGATATACAGAAACCATCATATATATTTTTAGAAAAGCTCCAAAAGATCCAACTTATCTGTTGTAATAAAATTGTTAAATGGAGAAGCATTTTGAAACTGAGATTTCAAGTTACAACTTCATCATCTCTAACTCCAATTTACTCAAAGTTTAAAAAAACGTTGATATCATCAACATCAACAAAAAATTCGTAGGTAATGGATTTTTACGTTTACATGTAAAAGTCTTATTGTTGCGTGAGGTGACCATTCTTTTACTTATTTGTATACTTTTATGACAGTTATACATTTATTCTGTTTTTTTAATTTATAAAAACTAAATATGGAACCTTGTTTTCATAAAAAATGTATTCAATATGTGTTTCTAGTTTTAGATATAAAAATAAAAATTATTTAAAAAAAAAAATATACATTCTTTCTTTTTAACAATAATAAAAAAATTTATATTTATTTCTCTAAAGAAGAAATACATTTTAAAAAATAAGTTATTCTTTTTGTGGTTTAAACAAAAATTAATTTCGTAGATTACTGTCTTCTTCATCAGCCTATACTACTTTAAAACCCGAAGTTGGGACCCGAACTAAAAAAGATTAATTTATTTTTTTGAAATTTTTCTTCTTTAGAGAAAACTTGGATAAATACAAATATAAAAAATTTTATTGTCACAAAAAAGGAAGTATATTCTTGTTTAAAATAATTTTTATTTTTATATCTAAAACAAAAAATATTGAATTTTTTGTTTTTATTAAACAACATATCAAAAATGCTACCCGAAAGTTGGTAACCAACTATTGCAATTCAAACAAAAAACCACTGAACTCACTTGGAAATTTTAATAGTATCCCTCTAAACGTAAAAAGTCTAGTTTTAGTTTACCGGCACAAAGAGTTTGTATAGCATTCTTGGTCCATTACAATATTTTTTTATTACTTCTATCTACAACCCATTTAATTTAGTGACGTAACTTTCTCGTCGCTAAATAGACTACGTTTAAGGTAGATGGGGTAAAGGATACTTTTTTGACTTTAGTAGTTTCATGACCCCGAACAAATACATTACGTTCAGTATAAAACCAATTAGCTCCACATAGAGCAACTAGCTCAAGTATTAAGTATTTTACAGCACAGATTACTTAAAATTACGTCACATCACGTATAATTGTCCAAACAAAACGACTAAGCAACTGCTAGTTTATGCAATACTTCCAGCATGCAATTAAATGCACCTAGCAAGTCAACTTTCCCTAGTTAAAACTAAACTTTTTTCTTTGGGCTATCGTAAATCGAAGTTCTTTGAAAAATATAACGAATGCCATCCAGCTGATTTAGCTGAATTCGGTCTAGAGTATAAAATATATAAATAGTCTATTTTTTGACTAGAACGTAATGCTTTTCACTGCACGAATCACATATAGCTTCTCCAGTTCATCTTGCGCCATTATCTTAAAAATAATCTTAATGTATAATATTGGATTATTAAATACGCACTATAAAACATTGCATTGTGTCAACGTAGTGCAAGCGTATTCTAGTTTAGATCACGAAACATTCTAATAATTAATTGAATAATCATAAGTTTTTATTTTGTGTTATATTTTTAATTTTCTGAGATTTAAAAAAATCTGCTGTCATACTATTTCTTAAATAGGGAAACCAATGAATTTGAAACCAATGAATCAGCTGTAGTTATTTATTTAAAAAGGCAGAACTACTTGGGCTTGCAATTAAATAGTTTCAGTTTCACCTTTTTGATAGATAGAAGGCGTTAAAAATTGAAAATTATATTAGTGACTTTAGAACAATTAAGTACGGAGAAACGCATGTTTACTTTGCTAATGATTAAGAAGTAGCATATAGTTCCAATAGAAGTAATATTGATATTCAGAAGAATTACAATGATCTTCTTAGTCGTAGTTGCTGCTTTAACTTACATTACATGGATTGAAATTCTGTACAGGTTAAGATTTCTAATGTTGGTGACATTCACAAAAAATTCTATACAGGTTAAGATTTCTAATGTTGGTGACATTCGCTCAATTAGTATTTTATCTGAATCATCTAAGGTCCAGGAAAAATAATTCAGGTACAAATTCTTTTTTCTCATACTACTAATATACTTGTGCAGGGTGCTCAAAAACTATTACCCTAAACTATTAGGGTAATAGTTTATAATTTTTTTATAAATTCCAATCGGGTTAGGAAACTTCCCATAGTACTACTAATATACTTGTGCATATTGTTGATGATCAGTCAGATAACACGCCTGAATTACAAAATCGGCATCTTTGATAAAAGTGATAGTCGCAAGTCGTCAAATTTTTCATAACGTTTTGCGATCCTGATTTTCAATTTCGTATTAAATATATTTAGAACTGTACATAACCTCAATAAATATTGTATTTTGACAAGTGACAATTTGTTACTGTTTACAAAAAATAATCAGTAAAGATGGAGCTGATTCAAAGACAAAGGTGAAAATCAATTCAAATCAAAAATTCATGATCGTCATAATCCCTCGATCGATTGAAAAATCATCGAACATCGATTTGGTTTATTAAAACGATGGTTGAGGATTTTACACAATCCTGCTACAATATACAATATTCCAAATAATTGTGATGACGATACTGGACCAAACAATAATGAAGAAAACAATAAAAGTATGATACGATTGGAGAACTCCATAAACCATACATTTTAGAGCCAGAGGCCAAATAAATTGAAATATATTATTTGATCATAGTTTTCAAACTCTACATTACTTTTAACTTTACTGTAGATAATTATTATTTTGTATATTAATATTTAATATTGTCAAAGTAAATTTTTTACGCCACCATTTTTACACGGAGTAAACTATTTACTTGCAATCAAATATAGAATTTGCCCCTTAAAGTTATAAATGTTTTATCGGGATTCACTGAGCAATACTAAAATGACTTAAGTCAAACACTAATAATCCCTGGAAGTTATATTTTTCTGATAATTCTGAATTAACTAACTATCAATCAAACTATTTAAACACACTGAGTTTATATTTAACTGAAAAAAAATTGATTTATGCATTTTTATGTATCTCATCAAGTTATGTATATTTTTATAGGATATGTCATCATAATGTGATTTTGGTAAATGATTTTCATCCCTCCCCAAAACTTATAAAACTTAATCTCCAAAGAAATAAACTAATATTTTATTTTTGTATTTTGTTCAAAACAAAAAAAACAATTTTCCTTTTCCAAAGATTTTTATTTGCGTTTCTATTTTATCACATTTGAATTTTATATTATCCCCTTGTCGACTATGTCAGATTTTTATTTTTGCTGTATTATTTCATGAATAATTTAAAACTTTTTCTCACTCGGTTCTCCATTAAATTTTTTTTCCGACTTTACTATAGTATAAAGAAACATGATAGCCTCGTTTGTGTAATCTACATATACTTAGACGATTTATCAATAGGATTCCATTTTTAGCAGTTGCGCACACTATTTCAAGACTCCTTACAGACTTTTTTCTCCACTACCTATACATAAAATCATCATCAGTATCCAACAGAACTATAATATTATCAGATGGAAAATGGTTTAGTAAAAACGAAAAAAAAAATCGATTTTTTCTGGAGAACAAATGAGAAAAAAGACAGCGTTTGTGTATTTTTTGCAGGAGATGTAATTTTCAGGGATTTTATTTCTTGTGTTTATGTATATATAATTTATTGAGAAGAATATAATGGCAAAAATTGTTTTTGGTATTTCATTCGATGTGCAGCAACAGCACTAGCGCGCAAAGATATACCAAAACAAAATACCGCCTTAATTTTTATTTTAGCTGCTCAAGATAATAACAATAATACATTGTGTGCATAAAATATATAAACAGCTAGCTGCTGCTTCTTCACCGATACTTAAAACTAATTTTTTTTGATGGTTTAAATAAAATTGAACAAAAAAAAACCGAAAAGAGGATTTACTTAATGGTTATATAGAAGGGAGGAGATTATCGCCTATTTTGATACTTTATTTTGATGAAATAAAAAAAATAAAATAAGATTAAACCTAAAAGTAACATTTAAAAATAGCAATTGAAACTTTTATGGCAGTTGACTTTTTTTGTTGTGTTATACGGGGCAAGAGAAGTAACAACTCTTGAACAACCGACTTTGTATTGATTAGTATTGTAAATTGTTCACCTTTTGTGGGCTTAGTATGGAATTATTCAATATAACATTTAGAAAGGATTAGCCTATAGGATAATTATGGATTACAATTTTACTGAAACCTTTTTAAGTTTGTGAATGAGTCGTAATGTTTATCTTAGTTAATTTATATTTATGGTTTTGACCATTCGTGTAATCTTTTTAAAAATAATTTGCATGGAAATTGTTTTTTTAATTTTTTAACAGGACTTATAGAACTGTAGTCATGGTCAAACTTAAAATTATGAAATCTCAGTGTTTTGCATTAAATTGCAAAACAAAGAGTTTAAATCGTCGTAAAATGTTTAAGACACCTGATAAAACTTCGAACCAGCATCAAAAATTGATAATATCAGTAAGATTTATTACAGATTCCGGTAAAAACGAAAACAAAATCAATGTGAAAATGCAGAAATACCAGTTACAGTTATACTTTTCATTTTCCAAAATGCCCATACCTAATCTACAATACCGAAAAGTAGCGTTTTATTTTCATTTATAAAATTGTAACCACACTTTTGAAAACGTTTTGACTATTTTTGAACTGAAATCAAAATACACAAACAAAAGAATCGAAAGTTTCAAATTTTATTTATTTATAGAAGTATGTTTATCAACTTCAGAAATAATTTCTTAAAATGGGATTACGTCACTAATATCATAACTGCCAGTCACAATATAATTCAACTTAGCAGCTAAAATTACATTTTTAACTTAAGTATCTTGACAACGTTAGCACATTGATCATTTTAATCCCATAAAAGATAAAACGACATACCAACTGCTATATAAATCCCATAAAAGAATGATATAGCAACGAGTACAAACCAAATGCGCCAGATATATAAAACATTAGAAAAAATATGATACAAATAGCCCATTAAACTATCATGTTTAGTTATAACATTTTGGTTGTTGACAATCTGCAAATTATTTTCGCCACTATACTAATAATAGGTGGTAATTTTTTAACGTTTTGTACAGAAAAATGTACAATTGTTGATTTAAAATTTCTTATAAAAGGCACTTATGGTATCATAAACTATTATTTTGATAAATGGTTTTAGTAAAATGAAAAAAAACTATCGTTGAGTAAGAAATTAATTGTCATACGTTTTTGTTTTTGCCCCATTTAGTTTTACTCTGCTCTATAGGAAAACACGTTGTCTCTTCGATTAATCAAAATTTTGAAAACTATTAATTTCAATTAACCAAATATTTCGTAATGTTAATGGATTTTTTTGTGTTACTTTAGTTTAAACCAGAGTGGAAAAACTAGAAAACGGTTTTAAACCACCAATTAAAACGACAAAACAGTATTTTACATACTGTTTGGAGATCTCAGCTCATGTATCACATGAAAAAGTGAATATCTCATTACTGCGATTAATATATGGCAGAGTTAAATATCACAAATGTATAGTATTAAAAAAGAATAGCGTTAAATTATATTGTATTAAAGTTGACGGTATTAATGATTTCGCTTTTGCCGGCACACCAATGTAATTGGCACTGAGTACATATATATATATATCACACTAAAAAATCTTCGAAAAAGAATTGAACATTTCTTAGAGTAGAGAAATTTAGAGTAAAATCGAACTATTTTAATTTCAACAAGTAACTCTGTTTAAGGTTTAAGCAATTTTAACCAATAAAATAATGTTTTAGGCCCAAAAAGATCTGTTTAATGCATTTATTTTTAATTTTGTAAATATTAGTTTTACTTAACTCTTTTGAAGAATATTATTTAATCACTGGAAGAGTTAATCCAATTTTTAAATGTTACTTATCCCTTTTATGAATTTGACTCAATTTTTAAAAGAAATTAACAGGTTTTTATTGATTGAACTAATTTTTTTTATTAATCGAATTAATTCTGAAAGCATATTTGACTGAAAACCCATTCTGTTCAGACGTAAAATTAAATCTA
>CAUVYK010000011.1:12500-19326 GCA_963556175.1 Tipula confusa
ATATACTTTTTGCATCACAAATAATTGCTATAGTGATATGAAACTTCCATATCAACCTTTTCCATGGTAGACGAAATCACACCGTAAGCATAGCTGGTCCATAGTGGATCACAAATGGAAAATTTTCAATATATCGATGAAGACGACCGTTTTGTTTATAAGTACTAAAAGAAATTTCGAAGACTTATACTAGTGAAGCAATATTTGTTATATGATTTTACTATACCGATTGTTAGTTGTTGATTGAAAAAGCGTTGTAAACTAACTTTGTAAAACGATGCTTGATATGTCAACGTCCAACTTTAATTTTAACTTTGATTTGACTTTAAAGATTTTGAGGCAAAGGTTCGGCTTTGTAGGTGCATTTTTTAATTCTATTGTTACATAAGCGTACATAAAACTTTCCTTTTTTATTTTGCAAGTATAGGACGGTTCATCACTTTACTTTATGAATCTAATTCATAAAGTAAAGTATAGGACATTAAAAGTTAACCATGGATCGGAAAATTAGATTTAAAAGAAAGTTAAAGGTTTCAACGAGTCATATAGGAAATAAATCGATAAATCTGTGAAAGATCAAAATAAAATGATTTACACATTTTGAACAATCTAGCATAAAAAATTAAAGTAAATTCAGTAAGTGAAGTTGGCAGTTCTTTTAGAAACCGACGCATTTGAATACCTATCTTTTTTTTAATGAAATACATAATAGACGAAACTAACTTTGTATATGCTTTACATTCCCATTGTCTAAATGAATGAGCTTTACATTGTCCGAGGCTTTAATTGAGTCGTAATTAGCTGTTAGAAACATTTTTGAAACTAAGTTAACTTTCGAAAAATGTCCAAACCACTATATAATTAGGCTCTAAGTCAACTTTAATAGTTTCTTTTGAGACAGTTTTTTAATCGAACTGACTATCGAGTAAGATGTAGTTTATTTGTCAAATATCATTAGTTTTTCCAGCAATTTATTGTATAATATCTTAACAATTAATGCTTTGACTACAAAATAAAGTCCCTGCATTATTATTTAGAAATTAATAGCTTAAATTGTTTGTAGTTTTTAATTGCCTTTCAGTCATAATTCTTGTTTTTCATTAGCAAGTATTCCAATCATTAAAGAAGCTTTTGTCATCAATATATCATAAAAATGAAAGAGAACGTGATTTTTTAAAAATATATGGTCTTTGTTAGTTTAACTAATGCAAATATCTAATTTGGACATGTTTTTGATGAAGTTCAGAATGTTAGATGACTGAGGAAATATACACAATTACTATGAACCTGATCTCTGGAATCAATTTTATTAAAAAAACAAAATCAATACTGTTCTAAGAAATACATAGAACTATACCAAGAAATACCACGACATGGTTAGATGACTTCAACTTTAGATCTTACACAATAGGTACCGCACAGAAATTGGACTAGTTACTTTAGAAACGTATTTCAAAAAAGATTATATCGGGATTATGAATAAAGTAAAAATGGTATTTTTAATAGTTTTCTAATCTATCTTTGTTTGTGACATAATTCCAAAATCTCTATCATTACGTAACGTAGTAGTGTTTCCACTAATCGTATACTACATATACCTATTGCGTGAAAGATTTTAATTCCTTTGCTCATCTTAGTTGCAATAGTAGAAAAAAACTACGAAAGATTTTAATAATTTTGTAAAACTGTATTTTGATAATATCAAGAAGTACTTTACAATTCTCAAGTGTATAAAACTTTGAAGTTTAAAAATATTTAAAAATTATTTGTGAGCTAAAATCTTATCAATTTCTTTCAAAATGTTTGATAAGTATTTGACAAAATAATCGTATTTGATTGCTTTAGTTTTTAATTTATTCCACACCTTATTAAGGATGATCCTGGGAAAGTTGAATACTTTGTTTTGTTCCCCTTTTGGTAATCATAAAAGTTTGACAGTTGCAATGTAAAGATATTGCAAATTTATAATGGAAAAATATTTAATAAACCACAGTGTTTAAATTTTAAAAACATTTACTCAAGAATTGCTTTCGAAATACGCCATGCATACTACTAATAAGATGTTACAGCTTGACCATGATAATCTAGTTTGAAACACTATGTATTTATATTTCATAAAGATGGCTAATCGAAGTACTAGTTATATAAATATACCTAACTTAAATTTTATTTAGATTCGTCTGTTGCAAATATAATAATGTTCAGAAATATAACCTCTTACTCAAATAAAAATTATGAGAAACCCGACCTTAATAGCAAGTTATTGCAATTGAATTGCAAAACTATAATAAATAAAGTGGGTGATTTATTAAATGTCTGCACCTTTAGTTTAAAAAAATGTCATATACTTTTACATTTTGTAAAAAAACGACCCAACTTTAATTTTTTCTAAACATTTTAAACGGAAGTGTACGACATTTAAGTAGGGCGATAAGCACAATAATTTATTATTTAAGAAAAATATTATAAAATAAACATTTTATGAAAATGTGTGAGTATTTTGCTTACCTATAATTTTACCAACATATTTTTTTATTAGTATCTGCTGCCATTCATTATATGTAGTTTAGAGTTTTTAAGTATTTTAATCTGAAAAAACACAAAGACAAACGAAAATTATTATAACTTAAAAAAATTGGTTTAATAATTTGAAATTGGGCCAAACTTGCATAAGGTTGGTTTACTGGAAATTAGCCAGTAAAATGTTCTTTTTTACACACCATTTATTGTATAAATTAGTACAATCTACAAATGTTGTATATATTTAATAAAAAATATCTCAAATTTTTAATTGATTTTTAATTTTTATTGGTACGAATAATTCTAATGTTTATATTCAATATTTAAAATTATTATTATTGAAATCGTAAAACTATATAATTTAAATATTATGAGTTTATTTTTATGGATTTTGCCATAAAACAATGTTTATTGATCAAACAATATTTTTATGTTTAGTTTATTATAGTATATATAAACTATATAATATTTATTGCATTGTTATGTTTGTTTTATTATTTATTATTTATTTTGTTTACGGTGACAGGTAAAAGCCTATACCTATTTCGTAAGTTTCGCTTTTTATTCACCCCTGTATAATATATATATATATATATATATATATATATATATATATATATATATATATATATATATATATATATATATATACATATATATATATATATATATATATATATATATATATATATATATATATATATATATATATATATATATATATATTTCGAAAAATAAACACTCTACGAATAAGATATCCGCGTAATTAAAATTTAAACATTTCGCAGTGGAAACACATCAGTGCCTTAAATAGCCCCTGTTATGTATGCGGCAGAAATAACTTTGCAATGCTAAGTAGGAACCCATATTTCACATTGCTTCAATCCGATTTTAGTTCGGCTAAAAGTTCGTGGTAATGGAGAAATTTTTTTTTCAATTTCTCTTACTGAGAACCTATATGCATACATTTTTACAGTAAATTTCAATAACAATTCAAAGCAGTACAATGTTATAGTATAATATAAAGTAGTGTTTATTAAATTATTTATTAAATTAGTGTTTATTAAATTAGTGTTTATTACTATTTATTTACTAACACTTTTTGTCATTATGATCATAAAATACGTTCCTGAAGTTTGAATCATCTGTGCGTGAAAGTAAAAAAAGACGATCAATTGTTCGACAATAAAGAAACTTTACATCAAGAAAAACAGTGATTGTATTTCAAATAGTTTTATGTTATTAAAAAATGGCTGTAGAAATAGATCCTTCTTTGTAATCAACAATGATGAGTTATGCTATTGTTTCAAAACCAGTTGTTATGAGCCATTTTCAGAATTACAAATACAAAATCGAGATTTATAACAAAAACATAATCGAGATATAAAAATATACTACAAAAACATAATCGAGATGTCAAACAAAGAAGACAAGGCGGTTTTACTGTTGAATGGTAAATTATAACCAGAAGATAAATTTTTGGCATATATTGAAAGCGTGTTGACTAGTATTTCATTTTACTGTGTTGCTTAAATATATGAGATAGGTAGTTGCATATAATTGTAGATGTTCTAATCCTACAGAGAACTTAACTAATCTACGCAGTTGGCAGATTAACAAACAGCTGGTTCCAAGAACGACGTCCTTTTCGGTCGTACATTCCCAGCAACCCTATAAAATACGGTATAAAACAGCCATTTTGTGACTCGAAAACGCTATATCTAAATAAATATTTAAATTTATACTGTTAGATCACCACCGGAAAAAATCAAGGGTTGAGGGTAATTCTAGGTATTACAAATTTTACTCTTTTAAAAGGAAAAAATATATGTAACAATGTACTTTTTTGACCTCGTACCAATTAGCACAAATTTTGCTGACGAGGCAATTTTTGACATTAATATATTTGAGAGAGTTATCTCAGATGTAAACAATATAGGTTTTCTAATTGATGTAAGCTAATTAATACTTTAAAGCAACTAGCACATCGGCTATTTCTAATAATAAAGTTAATAGCTTATATATATATATATATATATATATATATATATATATATATATATATATATATATATATTATAATATATATATATATATATACATATATATATTATATATATATATATATATATATATATATATATATATACATATATATATATATATATATATATATATATATATATATATATATATATATATATATATATATATATATATATATATAACGACGGCGGATGTTGTGTTTCGTTATTTAATTATTCAGATTTGGATGTTGTGTAAAGCAAAGCTCAGTTTTGATCTGATGAGGAATTGTTTAAAATTAATTGTCATTTCATCAGGCCATGGCGACTGAATGCTACATGTAATTGCTACTTTATGCTCTATACATTTATGTACAGTGTACATGTAGCGTTAGTGAATTATATGAATATGCACGAAACATCTGAATGTTTGTGTAGCGATGGTCCCTACATATACAGATATTTATGTGTATATATATATATATATATATATATATATATATATATATATATATATATATATATATATATATATATATATATATTTATATATATATATATATATATATATATATATATATATATATATATATATATATAATAAATATACTTGTGTATCTATATATGATGCGACCGACACAAAGATGACAAGTTGACTATAAAATAACTTTCACAATTTTTATGTAAATAATACCATCTTATATAAACGTTTCTGCGCGAAACAACATATACAGACATACAAAAACCCCTTCGTAAAAAATAACATGCTTTACCAAATATAGTGATAAATCGTAAAAAACTTTAAAATCAGTTTACGTACGTTAAATACATTTTCCTTTGTAGTTGTTTATAAATGGAATAAAAAACTGGTTAAATCAATAAAGCGAAATACTCGACAAAACTATTTATCGATACACATATAATAATTTCAATAAAGAGATAAATTTCATCATTTTAATTACAGTATCATCATTTTTATAATAATACAGTGAATT
Source organism: Tipula confusa (assembly GCA_963556175.1). NCBI lineage: Eukaryota > Metazoa > Arthropoda > Insecta > Diptera > Tipulidae > Tipula > Tipula confusa. The sequence goes on from CAUVYK010000011.1 coordinate 18,040, forward strand.
GTTGTGGTCAATGAACTTTATATATAAACACTAAATAAACATTATATGAACTTTACAGTTCATCTTCAATTAAAAAAGGAGAAACATTTTTATTTTTTATAATAAAAATATTGACTAGGCAATAGGTTTATTGTCCTTAGGAGGCTGAAATTAATTTTGTTTTCATTCACATAATACAATCAACTCAATCATACAAAATAGTATATACCACCTGCACATTGCATAGTTCCATGTCACCCTGTGCAGTCATATCAAAGATAGGTTGGTCTATAAATTCTGCTCACCCAATAGGGGGTCAATGTTCTGTTCATTATTATCACCGATCATTCATTATTATCACTGGGGTTCGAACGCGGTACCTCCCACTTCAAGCGCCGTAGCTCTGACCACTGCGCCACTCGCTCGTGAAATTTTATTTCCCTAAGCCACATAGCGTACAATAAATTCACCTAGTATAACTGACGATATATTCATCGTTTAACATTTAAGTTTAATTTGTTTAACTGAATCTTAAAATATAAAGAAATAAATCAAAGGCCAACTGCCAAATACAAATAAAAAAAAACATGTATCAGAAAAAAGCGTACTCTTGTAGTAAAAAAGAGCAGATCAAAAAATGTCCGATACTAAATTTAAGGAGCAGCAACATCAGTGGAAAAAAGGACATACACTTATAGTGATACCTTACTGATTATTAAAAGTAACATAATTTAGAGACATCTGGCAGTTTAATAATATATTAGGACGAATTTGTCTTAAAACTGTTAATTCAATTGATTAGTACTCCTTAATCAAATTATATAAAATCTAATTTATATTATAATTTTTATAATTTTATATTTTTAATTATGTAATAAGTTAATTAATTGTAAATTTCATGAACTAATTAATCCTATTTGTTACGGCCTACGGCTTGCACAAAATTAGCTCACTAATACATTTTTTTTTAGAGCACACACTGGAGATACTGAGAAGAAATGACAGAATGCAGAGCAGTTCATTATTATTGTGTTTGTCTTTTGCTAACAGTAGTTTGAATATTGTCTACCGGAAAACCGGACCAATTTATCATTAATGACATACTTTTCTTTTCATTACCCCCAAAAAAAATTTACTAACTATTGATCGCCAAGGTGTCTGGAACTGGGTCGATCTCAATAATGTAACTAGTATCCTGCCGTATCCTTCCAAGTATATGTAAAATCGGGTGTACGGTAGCCTCGGCCAACTCCTGGAGATCCTGATAAATGGTTGGCCTGGATAACGGATTCTAATTCAATCAATCAA
>CAUVYK010000012.1:0-15000 GCA_963556175.1 Tipula confusa
AAACTACTTTGAAGCTCATATAAAGTGTAATAAACGGCAAAGATTATCAACCGATTTTTAAGTTTGATATCTTAATCGACAGCTCTTTTGTTGTCTATAAATTGTATTAAAAAAGATTTTAATTTTTTTGCTTATAAATTAAAAAAAAATAATTTAATTGATAAATAAATTATTTTTTGATGGACGATAGTCCATAAAAGTCAAAGTTATTGACCGATTCAAAAGTTTGATATCTTAATCAAAAGCCATGCTACTACGCATAAATATTGATTATGAAAATTATAACATTTGGTTTAAAAAAATAGTTTTTTGCTTATAAATTAAAAAAAAAAAATTTAATTGATAAATAAATTATTTTTTGATGGACGATAGTCCATAAAAGTCAAAGTTACTGACCGATTCAAAAGTTTGATATCTTAATCAAAAGCCATGCTACTACGCATAAATATTGATTATAAAAATTATAACATTTAGTTTAAAAAAATAGTTTTTCGATATGGATACATTTATTATAAACTACTTTGAAGCTCATATAAAGTTGAATAAACGGCAAAGATTATCAACCGATGTTTAAGTTTGATATCTTAATCGACAGCTCTTTTGTTGTCTATAAATTGTATTAAAAAAGATTTTAAACTTTTTGCTTACAAATTAAAAAAAAATAAATTAATTGATAAATAAATTATTTTTTGATGGACGATAGTCCATAAAAGTAAAAGTTACTGACCGATTCAAAACTTTGATATCTTAATCAAAAGCCATGCTACTACGCATAAATATTAATTATGAAAATGATAACATTTGGTTTAAAAAAATAGTTTTTCGGTAAGGATACATTTATTATAAACTACTTTGAAGCTCATATAAAGTTGAATAAACGGCAAAGATTATCAACCGATTTTTAAGTTTGATATCTTAATCGACAGCTCTTTTGTTGTCTATAAATTGTATTAAAAAAGATTTTAAACTTTTTGCTTATAAATTAAAAAAAAATAATTTAATTGATAAATAAATTATTTTTTGATGGACGATAGTCCATAAAAGTCAAAGTTATTGACCGATTCAAAAGTTTGATATCTTAATCAAAAGCCATGCTACTACGCATAAATATTGATTATGAAAATTATAACATTTGGTTTAAAAAAATAGTTTTTCGGTAAGGATACATTTATTATAAACTACTTTGAAGCTCATATAAAGTTGAATAAACGGCAAAGATTATCAACCGATATTTAAGTTTGATATCTTAATCGACAGCTCTTTTGTTGTCTATAAATTGTATTAAAAAAGATTTTAAACTTTTTGCTTATAAATTAAAAAAAAATAATTTAATTGATAAATAAATTATTTTTTGATGGACGATAGTCCATAAAAGTCAAAGTTATTGACCGATTCAAAAGTTTGATATCTTAATCAAAAGCCATGCTACTACGCATAAATATTGATTATGAAAATTATAACATTTGGTTTAAAAAAATAGTTTTTCGGTATGGATACATTTATTATAAACTACTTTGAAGCTCATATAAAGTTGAATAAACGGCAAAGATTATCAACCGATTTTTAAGTTTGATATCTTAATCGACAGCTTTTTTGTTGTCTATAAATTGTATTAAAAAAGATTTTAAACTTTTTGCTTATAAATTAAAAAAAAATAATTTAATTGATAAATTAATTATTTTTTGATGGACGATAGTCCATAAAAGTCAAAGTTACTGACCGATTCAAAAGTTTGATATCTTAATCAAAAGCCATGCTACTACGCATAAATATTGATTATGAAAATTATAACATTTGGTTTAAAAAAATAGTTTTTCGGTAAGGATACATTTATTATAAACTACTTTGAAGCTCATATAAAGATACTCTACCAAAAAGAGGCTTCTTCTAGTTTAATTACATGTGGTATTAATTATAATATAAAAAAAAAATGTTCAATGTTTTTTTTTAAAATTCAAAATTATTAAAGAGTCACTATCTATTGGTAAACAAAGCTTTATCGTAAAAAAAAAAAATTAAATTTTTGTTTTATCAAAGATACTCTACCGAAAAGAGGCTTTTTCTAGTTTAATTACATGTGGTAATAATTATAATATAAAAAAAAAATGTTCAATGTTTTTTTTTTAAATTCAAAATTATTCTCAAAAAGAGTCACTATCTATTGGTAAACAAAGCTTTATCGTAAAAAAAAAAATTAATTTTTTTTTTATCAAAGATGCTCTACCAAAAAGAGGCTTCTTCTAGTTTAGTTACATGTGGTATTAATTATAATATAAAAAAAAAATGTTCAAAGTTGAATAAACGGCAAAGATTATCAACCGATATTTAAGTTTGATATCTTAATCGACAGCTCTTTTGTTGTCTATAAATTGTATTAAAAAAGATTTTAAACTTTTTGCTTATAAATTAAAAAAAAATAATTTAATTGATAAATAAATTATTTTTTGATGGACGATAGTCCATAAAAGTAAAAGTTACTGACCGATTCAAAACTTTGATATCTTAATCAAAAGCCATGCTACTACGCATAAATATTGATTATGAAAATTATAACATTTGGTTTAAAAAAATAGTTTTTCGGTAAGGATACATTTATTATAAACTACTTTGAAGCTCATATAAAGTTGAATAAACGGCAAAGATTATCAACCGATTTTTTAATTTGATATCTTAATCGACAGCTCTTTTGTTGTCTATAAATTGTATTAAAAAAGATTTTAAACTTTTTGCTTATAAATTAAAAAAAAATAATTTAATTGATAAATAAATTATTTTTTGATGGACGATAGTCCATAAAAGTCAAAGTTATTGACCGATTCAAAAGTTTGATATCTTAATCAAAAGCCATGCTACTACGCATAAATATTGATTATGAAAATTATAACATTTGGTTTAAAAAAATAGTTTTTCGGTAAGGATACATTTATTATAAACTACTTTGAAGCTCATATAAAGTTGAATAAACGGCAAAGATTATCAACCGATATTTAAGTTTGATATCTTAATCGACAGCTCTTTTGTTGTCTATAAATTGTATTAAAAAAGATTTTAAACTTTTTGCTTATAAATTAAAAAAAAATAATTTAATTGATAAATAAATTATTTTTGATGGACGATAGTCCATAAAAGTCAAAGTTATTGACCGATTCAAAAGTTTGATATCTTAATCAAAAGCCATGCTACTACGCATAAATATTGATTATGAAAATTATAACATTTGGTTTAAAAAAATAGTTTTTCGGTAAGGATACATTTATTATAAACTACTTTGAAGCTCATATAAAGTTGAATAAACGGCAAAGATTATCAACCGATATTTAAGTTTGATATCTTAATCGACAGCTCTTTTGTTGTCTATAAATTGTATTAAAAAAGATTTTAAACTTTTTGCTTATAAATTAAAAAAAAATAATTTAATTGATAAATAAATTATTTTTTGATGGACGATAGTCCATAAAAGTCAAAGTTATTGACCGATTCAAAAGTTTGATATCTTAATCAAAAGCCATGCTACTACGCATAAATATTGATTATGAAAATTATAACATTTGGTTTAAAAAAATAGTTTTTCGGTAAGGATACATTTATTATAAACTACTTTGAAGCTCATATAAAGTTGAATAAACGGCAAAGATTATCAACCGATATTTAAGTTTGATATCTTAATCGACAGCTCTTTTGTTGTCTATAAATTGTATTAAAAAAGATTTTAAACTTTTTGCTTATAAATTAAAAAAAAATAATTTAATTGATAAATATAAATTATTTTTTTGATGGACGATAGTCCATAAAAGTCAAAGTTATTGACCGATTCAAAGTTTGATATCTTAATCAAAAGCCATGCTACTACGCATAAATATTGATTATGAAAATTATAACATTTGGTTTAAAAAAATAGTTTTTCGGTATGGATACATTTATTATAAACTACTTTGAAGCTCATATAAAGTTGAATAAACGGCAAAGATTATCAACCGATTTTTAAGTTTGATATCTTAATCGACAGCTCTTTTGTTGTCTATAAATTGTATTAAAAAAGATTTTAATTTTTTTGCTTATAAATTAAAAAAAAATAATTTAATTGATAAATAAATTATTTTTTGATGGACGATAGTCCATAAAAGTCAAAGTTATTGACCGATTCAAAAGTTTGATATCTTAATCAAAAGCCATGCTACTACGCATAAATATTGATTATGAAAATTATAACATTTGGTTTAAAAAAATAGTTTTTCGGTATGGATACATTTATTATAAACTACTTTGAAGCTCATATAAAGTTGAATAAACGGCAAAGATTATCAACCGATTTTTAAGTTTGATATCTTAATCGACAGCTCTTTTGTTGTCTATAAATTGTATTAAAAAAGATTTTAAGATTTTTGCTTATAAATTAAAAAAAAATAATTTAATTGATAAATAAATTATTTTTTGATGGACGATAGTCCATAAAAGTAAAAGTTACTGACCGATTCAAAACTTTGATATCTTAATCAAAAGCCATGCTACTACGCATAAATATTGATTATGAAAATTATAACATTTGGTTTAAAAAAATAGTTTTTCGGTAAGGATACATTTATTATAAACTACTTTGAAGCTCATATAAAGTTGAATAAACGGCAAAGATTATCAACCGATTTTTTAATTTGATATCTTAATCGACAGCTCTTTTGTTGTCTATAAATTGTATTAAAAAAGATTTTAATTTTTTTGCTTATAAATTAAAAAAAAATAATTTAATTGATAAATAAATTATTTTTTGATGGACGATAGTCCATAAAAGTCAAAGTTACTGACCGATTCAAAAGTTTGATATCTTAATCAAAAGCCATGCTACTACGCATAAATATTGATTATAAAAATTATAACATTTAGTTTAAAAAAATAGTTTTTCGATATGGATACATTTATTATAAACTACTTTGAAGCTCATATAAAGTTGAATAAACGGCAAAGACTATCAACCGATGTTTAAGTTTGATATCTTAATCGACAGCTCTTTTGTTGTCTATAAATTGTATTAAAAAAGATTTTAAACTTTTTGCTTACAAATTAAAAAAAAAAAATTAATTGATAAATAAATTATTTTTTGATGGACGATAGTCCATAAAAGTAAAAGTTACTGACCGATTCAAAAGTTTGATATCTCAATCAAAAGCCATGCTACTACGCAAGAATATTAATTATGAAAATTATAACATTTGGTTAAAAAAATAGTTTTTCGGTATGGATACATTTATTATAAACTACTTTGAAGCTCATATAAAGTTGAATAAACGGCATAGATTATCAACCGATTTTTAAGTTTGATATCTTAATCGACAGCTCTTTTGTTGTCTATAAATTGTATTAAAAAAGATTTTAAGATTTTTGCTTATAAATTAAAAAATAATAATTTAATTGATAAATAAATTATTTTTTGATGGACGATAGTCCATAAAAGTCAAAGTTATTGACCGATTCAAAAGTTTGATATCTTAATCAAAAGCCATGCTACTACGCATAAATATTGATTATGAAAATTATAACATTTGGTTTAAAAAAATAATTTTTCGGTATGGATACATTTATTATAAACTACTTTGAAGCTCATATAAAGTTGAATAAACGGCAAAGATTATCAACCGATTTTTAAGTTTGATATCTTAATCGACAGCTCTTTTGTTGTCTATAAATTGTATTAAAAAAGATTTTAAACTTTTTGCTTATAAATTAAAAAAAAATAATTTAATTGATAAATAAATTATTTTTTGATGGACGATAGTCCATAAAAGTCAAAGTTATTGACCGATTCAAAAGTTTGATATCTTAATCAAAAGCCATGCTACTACGCATAAATATTGATTATGAAAATTATAACATTTGGTTTAAAAAAATAGTTTTTTGCTTATAAATTAAAAAAAAATAATTTAATTGATAAATAAATTATTTTTTGATGGACAATAGTCCATAAAAGTCAAAGTTACTGACCGATTCAAAAGTTTGATATCTTAATCAAAAGCCATGCTACTACGCATAAATATTGATTATAAAAATTATAACATTTAGTTTAAAAAAATAGTTTTTCGATATGGATACATTTATTATAAACTACTTTGAAGCTCATATAAAGTTGAATAAACGGCAAAGATTATCAACCGATGTTTAAGTTTGATATCTTAATCGACAGCTCTTTTGTTTTCTATAAATTGTATTAAAAAAGATTTTAAACTTTTTGCTTACAAATTAAAAAAAAATAAATTAATTGATAAATAAATTATTTTTTGATGGACGATAGTCCATAAAAGTAAAAGTTACTGACCGATTCAAAACTTTGATATCTTAATCAAAAGCCATGCTACTACGCATAAATATTAATTATGAAAATGATAACATTTGGTTTAAAAAAATAGTTTTTCGGTAAGGATACATTTATTATAAACTACTTTGAAGCTCATATAAAGTTGAATAAACGGCAAAGATTATCAACCGATTTTTAAGTTTGATATCTTAATCGACAGCTCTTTTGTTGTCTATAAATTGTATTAAAAAAGATTTTAAACTTTTTGCTTATAAATTAAAAAAAAATAATTTAATTGATAAATAAATTATTTTTTGATGGACGATAGTCCATAAAAGTCAAAGTTATTGACCGATTCAAAAGTTTGATATCTTAATCAAAAGCCATGCTACTACGCATAAATATTGATTATGAAAATTATAACATTTGGTTTAAAAAAATAGTTTTTCGGTAAGGATACATTTATTATAAACTACTTTGAAGCTCATATAAAGTTGAATAAACGGCAAAGATTATCAACCGATATTTAAGTTTGATATCTTAATCGACAGCTCTTTTGTTGTCTATAAATTGTATTAAAAAAGATTTTAAACTTTTTGCTTATAAATTAAAAAAAAATAATTTAATTGATAAATAAATTATTTTTTGATGGACGATAGTCCATAAAAGTCAAAGTTATTGACCGATTCAAAAGTTTGATATCTTAATCAAAAGCCATGCTACTACGCATAAATATTGATTATGAAAATTATAACATTTGGTTTAAAAAAATAGTTTTTCGGTATGGATACATTTATTATAAACTACTTTGAAGCTCATATAAAGTTGAATAAACGGCAAAGATTATCAACCGATTTTTAAGTTTGATATCTTAATCGACAGCTCTTTTGTTGTCTATAAATTGTATTAAAAAAGATTTTAATTTTTTTGCTTATAAATTAAAAAAAAATAATTTAATTGATAAATAAATTATTTTTTGATGGACGATAGTCCATAAAAGTCAAAGTTACTGACCGATTCAAAAGTTTGATATCTTAATCAAAAGCCATGCTACTACGCATAAATATTGATTATAAAAATTATAACATTTAGTTTAAAAAAATAGTTTTTCGATATGGATACATTTATTATAAACTACTTTGAAGCTCATATAAAGTTGAATAAACGGCAAAGATTATCAACCGATGTTTAAGTTTGATATCTTAATCGACAGCTCTTTTGTTGTCTATAAATTGTATTAAAAAAGATTTTAAACTTTTTGCTTACAAATTAAAAAAAAATAAATTAATTGATAAATAAATTATTTTTTGATGGACGATAGTCCATAAAAGTAAAAGTTACTGACCGATTCAAAACTTTGATATCTTAATCAAAAGCCATGCTACTACGCATAAATATTAATTATGAAAATGATAACATTTGGTTTAAAAAAATAGTTTTTCGGTAAGGATACATTTATTATAAACTACTTTGAAGCTCATATAAAGTTGAATAAACGGCAAAGATTATCAACCGATTTTTAAGTTTGATATCTTAATCGACAGCTCTTTTGTTGTCTATAAATTGTATTAAAAAAGATTTTAAACTTTTTGCTTATAAATTAAAAAAAAATAATTTAATTGATAAATAAATTATTTTTTGATGGACGATAGTCCATAAAAGTCAAAGTTATTGACCGATTCAAAAGTTTGATATCTTAATCAAAAGCCATGCTACTACGCATAAATATTGATTATGAAAATTATAACATTTGGTTTAAAAAAATAGTTTTTCGGTAAGGATACATTTATTATAAACTACTTTGAAGCTCATATAAAGTTGAATAAACGGCAAAGATTATCAACCGATATTTAAGTTTGATATCTTAATCGACAGCTCTTTTGTTGTCTATAAATTGTATTAAAAAAGATTTTAAACTTTTTGCTTATAAATTAAAAAAAAATAATTTAATTGATAAATAAATTATTTTTTGATGGACGATAGTCCATAAAAGTCAAAGTTATTGACCGATTCAAAAGTTTGATATCTTAATCAAAAGCCATGCTACTACGCATAAATATTGATTATGAAAATTATAACATTTGGTTTAAAAAAATAGTTTTTCGGTATGGATACATTTATTATAAACTACTTTGAAGCTCATATAAAGTTGAATAAACGGCAAAGATTATCAACCGATTTTTAAGTTTGATATCTTAATCGACAGCTCTTTTGTTGTCTATAAATTGTATTAAAAAAGATTTTAAACTTTTTGCTTATAAATTAAAAAAAAATAATTTAATTGATAAATAAATTATTTTTTGATGGACGATAGTCCATAAAAGTCAAAGTTATTGACCGATTCAAAAGTTTGATATCTTAATCAAAAGCCATGCTACTACGCATAAATATTGATTATGAAAATTATAACATTTGGTTTAAAAAAATAGTTTTTCGGTATGGATACATTTATTATAAACTACTTTGAAGCTCATATAAAGTTGAATAAACGGCAAAGATTATCAACCGATGTTTAAGTTTGATATCTTAATCGACAGCTCTTTTGTTGTCTATAAATTGTATTAAAAAAGATTTTAAACTTTTTGCTTATAAATTAAAAAAAAATAATTTAATTGATAAATAAATTATTTTTTGATGGACGATAGTCCATAAAAGTCAAAGTTACTGACCGATTCAAAAGTTTGATATCTTAATCAAAAGCCATGCTACTACGCATAAATATTGATTATGAAAATTATAACATTTGGTTTAAAAAAATAGTTTTTCGGTATGGATACATTTATTATAAACTACTTTGAAGCTCATATAAAGTTGAATAAACGGCAAAGATTATCAACCGATTTTTAAGTTTGATATCTTAATCGACAGCTCTTTTGTTGTCTATAAATTGTATTAAAAAAGATTTTAATTTTTTTGCTTATAAATTAAAAAAAAATAATTTAATTGATAAATAAATTATTTTTTGATGGACGATAGTCCATAAAAGTCAAAGTTACTGACCGATTCAAAAGTTTGATATCTTAATCAAAAGCCATGCTACTACGCATAAATATTGATTATGAAAATTATAACATTTGGTTTAAAAAAATAGTTTTTCGGTATGGATACATTTATTATAAACTACTTTGAAGCTCATATAAAGTTGAATAAACGGCAAAGATTATCAACCGATTTTTAAGTTTGATATCTTAATCGACAGCTCTTTTGTTGTCTATAAATTGTATTAAAAAAGATTTTAAACTTTTTGCTTATAAATTAAAAAAAAATAATTTAATTGATAAATAAATTATTTTTTGATGGACGATAGTCCATAAAAGTCAAAGTTATTGACCGATTCAAAAGTTTGATATCTTAATCAAAAGCCATGCTACTACGCATAAATATTGATTATGAAAATTATAACATTTGGTTTAAAAAAATAGTTTTTCGGTATGGATACATTTATTATAAACTACTTTGAAGCTCATATAAAGTTGAATAAACGGCAAAGATTATCAACCGATTTTTAAGTTTGATATCTTAATCGACAGCTCTTTTGTTGTCTATAAATTGTATTAAAAAAGATTTTAAGATTTTTGCTTATAAATTAAAAAAAATTAATTTAATTGATAAATAAATTATTTTTTGATGGACGATAGTCCATAAAAGTCAAAGTTATTGACCGATTCAAAAGTTTGATATCTTAATCAAAAGCCATGCTACTACGCATAAATATTGATTATGAAAATTATAACATTTGGTTTAAAAAAATAGTTTTTCGGTATGGATACATTTATTATAAACTACTTTGAAGCTCATATAAAGTTGAATAAACGGCAAAGATTATCAACCGATTTTTAAGTTTGATATCTTAATCGACAGCTCTTTTGTTGTCTATAAATTGTATTAAAAAAGATTTTAAACTTTTTGCTTATAAATTAAAAAAAAATAATTTAATTGATAAATAAATTATTTTTTGATGGACGATAGTCCATAAAAGTCAAAGTTACTGACCGATTCAAAAGTTTGATATCTTAATCAAAAGCCATGCTACTACGCATAAATATTGATTATGAAAATTATAACATTTGGTTTAAAAAAATAGTTTTTCGGTATGGATACATTTATTATAAACTACTTTGAAGCTCATATAAAGTTGAATAAACGGCAAAGATTATCAACCGATTTTTAAGTTTGATATCTTAATCGACAGCTCTTTTGTTGTCTATAAATTGTATTAAAAAAGATTTTAATTTTTTTGCTTATAAATTAAAAAAAAATAATTTAATTGATAAATAAATTATTTTTTGATGGACGATAGTCCATAAAAGTCAAAGTTACTGACCGATTCAAAAGTTTGATATCTTAATCAAAAGCCATGCTACTACGCATAAATATTGATTATGAAAATTATAACATTTGGTTTAAAAAAATAGTTTTTCGGTATGGGTACATTTATTATAAACTACTTTGAAGCTCATATAAAGTTGAATAAACGGCAAAGATTATCAACCGATTTTTAAGTTTGATATCTTAATCGACAGCTCTTTTGTTGTCTATAAATTGTATTAAAAAAGATTTTAAACTTTTTGCTTATAAATTAAAAAAAAATAATTTAATTGATAAATAAATTATTTTTTGATGGACGATAGTCCATAAAAGTCAAAGTTATTGACCGATTCAAAAGTTTGATATCTTAATCAAATGCCATGCTACTACGCATAAATATTGATTATGAAAATTATAACATTTGGTTTAAAAAAATAGTTTTTCGGTATGGATACATTTATTATAAACTACTTTGAAGCTCATATAAAGTTGAATAAACGGCAAAGATTATCAACCGATTTTTAAGTTTGATATCTTAATCGACAGCTCTTTTGTTGTCTATAAATTGTATTAAAAAAGATTTTAATTTTTTTGCTTATAAATTAAAAAAAAATAATTTAATTGATAAATAAATTATTTTTTGATGGACGATAGTCCATAAAAGTCAAAGTTATTGACCGATTCAAAAGTTTGATATCTTAATCAAAAGCCATGCTACTACGCATAAATATTGATTATGAAAATTATAACATTTGGTTTAAAAAAATAGTTTTTCGGTATGGATACATTTATTATAAACTACTTTGAAGCTCATATAAAGTTGAATAAACGGCAAAGATTATCAACCGATTTTTAAGTTTGATATCTTAATCGACAGCTCTTTTGTTGTCTATAAATTGTATTAAAAAAGATTTTAATTTTTTTGCTTATAAATTAAAAAAAAATAATTTAATTGATAAATAAATTATTTTTTGATGGACGATAGTCCATAAAAGTCAAAGTTATTGACCGATTCAAAAGTTTGATATCTTAATCAAAAGCCATGCTACTACGCATAAATATTGATTATGAAAATTATAACATTTGGTTTAAAAAAATAGTTTTTTGCTTATAAATTAAAAAAAAATAATTTAATTGATAAATAAATTATTTTTTGATGGACGATAGTCCATAAAAGTCAAAGTTACTGACCGATTCAAAAGTTTGATATCTTAATCAAAAGCCATGCTACTACGCATAAATATTGATTATAAAAATTATAACATTTGGTTTAAAAAAATAGTTTTTCGGTATGGATACATTTATTATAAACTACTTTGAAGCTCATATAAAGTTGAATAAACGGCAAAGATTATCAACCGATTTTTAAGTTTGATATCTTAATCGACAGCTCTTTTGTTGTCTATAAATTGTATTAAAAAAGATTTTAAACTTTTTGCTTATAAATTAAAAAAAAATAATTTAATTGATAAATAAATTATTTTTTGATGGACGATAGTCCATAAAAGTCAAAGTTATTGACCGATTCAAAAGTTTGATATCTTAATCAAAAGCCATGCTACTACGCATAAATATTGATTATGAAAATTATAACATTTGGTTTAAAAAAATAGTTTTTCGGTAAGGATACATTTATTATAAACTACTTTGAAGCTCATATAAAGTTGAATAAACGGCAAAGATTATCAACCGATATTTAAGTTTGATATCTTAATCGACAGCTCTTTTGTTGTCTATAAATTGTATTAAAAAAGATTTTAAACTTTTTGCTTATAAATTAAAAAAAAATAATTTAATTGATAAATAAATTATTTTTTGATGGACGATAGTCCATAAAAGTCAAAGTTATTGACCGATTCAAAAGTTTGATATCTTAATCAAAAGCCATGCTACTACGCATAAATATTGATTATGAAAATTATAACATTTGGTTTAAAAAAATAGTTTTTCGGTATGGATACATTTATTATAAACTACTTTGAAGCTCATATAAAGTTGAATAAACGGCAAAGATTATCAACCGATTTTTAAGTTTGATATCTTAATCGACAGCTCTTTTCAATGTTTTTTTTTTAAATTCAAAATTATTCTCAAAAAGAGTCACTATCTAGTGGTGAACAAAGCTTTATCGTAAAAAAAAAAATTTAATTTTTTTTTTATCAAAGATACTCTACCGAAAAGAGGCTTCTTCTAGTTTAATTACATGTGGTATGAATTATAATATAAAAAAAAAATGTTCAATGTTTTTTTTTTAAATTCAAAATTTTTCTCAAAAAGAGTCACTATCTATTGGTAAACAAAGCTTTATGGTAAAAAAAAAATTATATTTTTTTTTTATCAAAGATACTTTACCAAAAAGAGGCTTCTTCTAGTGTAATTACATGTGGTATTAATTATAATATAAAAAAAAAATGTTCAATGTTTTTTTTTTAAATTCAAAATTATTCTCAAAAAAAATCACTATCTATTGGTAAACAAAGCTTTATCGTAAAAAAAAAAAATTAAATTTTTTTTTTATCAAAGATACTCTACCGAAAAGAGGCTTCTTCTAGTTTAATTACATGTGGTATTAATTATAATATAAAAAAAAAATGTTTTATGTTTGTTTTTAAATTCAAAATTATTCTCAAAAAGAGTCACTATCTATTGGTAAACAAAGCTTTATCGTAAAAAAAAAAAAATTAAATTTTTTTTTTATCAAAGATACTCTACCAAAAAGAGGCTTTTTCTAGTTTAATTACATGTGGTAATAATTATAATATAAAAAAAAATGTTCAATGTTTTTTTTTAAAATTCAAAATTATTCTCAAAAAGAGTCACTATCTATTGGTAAACAAAGCTTTATCGTAAAAAAAAAAATTAATTTTTTTTTTTATCAAAGATACTCTACCAAAAAGAGGCTTCTTCTAGTTTAGTTACATGTGGTATTAATTATAATATAAAAAAAAAAATGTTCAATGTTTTTTTTAAAAATTCAAAATTATTCTCAAAAAGAGTCACTATCTATTGGTAAACAAAGCTTTATCGTAAAAAAAAAAAATTAAATTTTTGTTTTATCAAAGATACTCTACCAAAAAGAGGCTTCTTCTAGTTTAATTACATGTGGTATTAATTATAATATAAAAAAAAAATGTTCAATGTTTTTTTTTTAAATTCAAAATTATTCTCAAAAAGAGTCACTATCTAGTGGTAAACAAAGCTTTATAAAAAAAAAAAATTTAATTTTTTTTTTATCAAAGATACTCTACCGAAAAGAGGCTTCTTCTAGTTTAATTACATGTGGTATGAATTATAATATAAAAAAAAAATGTTCAATGTTTTTTTTTTAAATTCAAAATTATTCTCAAAAAGAGTCACTATCTATTGGTAAACAAAGCTTTATGGTAAAAAAAAAAATTATATTTTTTTTTTATCAAAGATACTTTACCAAAAAGAGGCTTCTTCTAGTGTAATTACATGTGGTATTAATTATAATATAAAAAAAAAATGTTCAATGTTTTTTTTTTAAATTCAAAATTATTCTCAAAAAGAGTCACTATCTATTGGTAAACAAAGCTTTATCGTAAAAAAAAAAAATTAAATTTTTTTTTTATCAAAGATACTCTACCGAAAAGAGGCTTCTTCTAGTTTAATTACATGTGGTATTAATTATAATATAAAAAAAAAAATTATAAAAAAGTACGGTCCCTTTTGTTTTTTGTGTCTCTCCCTTACTTGTAGAGAAGAAAAATTAAATAAAATAAAAAAAATAAAAATTTATAAATAAACAAAATTACCTTGGATTAGGCAATATAAGTTTAAAGAAAATATTTTTATTATTATTTGACCGTGTTAACGGAACAAATACATATCTATAATAATAAATGCTCATGTACTATTAGGTTGTTGTGAGAATTTCAATTTATTATGAAAACACAAAATTCAAAATCACAAATAAAATTAAAAACATGAATTTTGCGCCTTCAATATGAAATAATATTACGAATATACGTATATTAACAATTCAATTGAATTAATTTGAAAATAAACAAATAAAATTATTATAATAAAATTTATTCATAAATCTTTAAAGTTTTATGGAAAAAAATCATTTACATTCTGGTTGATCCTGCCAGTAGTTATATGCTTGTCTCAAAGATTAAGCCATGCATGTCTAAGTACACACTCTCGAATAGTGAAACCGCAAAAGGCTCAGTATATCAGTTATGATTTATTAGATCGTATACATAGTTACATGGATAACTGTGGTAATTCTAGAGCTAATACATGCACATAATCACGGACCGCAAGGAACGTGTGCTTTTATTAGATTAAAATCAATCGATACATTAAGGTATATTTTTATACTGTATCGTTTATAAGATGAATCTGAATAACATGTAGATCGCATGGTCCCGTACCGGCGATAG
>CAUVYK010000013.1:0-21257 GCA_963556175.1 Tipula confusa
AAAACACTTTCTTGTGGTTGGTTGTTGCACCGGTAATTGGATCAACAAAATTTTCGGAGTGTTTTACAGTGAAATGCACATAACCAAGTATTGCTAAATCCCCGTAATCTGCCCAACAATCATTCATTATGATAGAACCTGGCTGAATAAATTGTAAAATATGGTTTCTTAAAGTATGTCGGCCCCTATTTTCGACCATTACGAAAAAACTTACTTTACTCTCAACTTCGTAGCCTCCAAAAATACATTGTTCTCGTACTATCCTACCTCGATTATATTTACGTTTTACGAGTAAACATTCATCAATTTCAACTACTACACCAACTCCACCGATAACAATGGGATGTCCAATAAAATATTCAGTAAATATATCTCGGCAGAAGTTTTTCCAGTCCACAATTGTTGTGGAGAAGTTTATATTTAACTGAAATCTATGTTAATCCTGGCTTTGATTATCGCGAAGGACAAATATAAAATTTCCAAAAATTTTGAAATAGGAAGCTTATTTCCTTGAAAAAAACTGTTCTTTCTTAAGGATACTTCTTTTTTGCAACCATACGAATTGCACCGAAAGTATGAACCTTTGTTCTTACCAGTATCTCTTTTTTTTATTCTCATTACATTGCCATATATACAAACTTGTTCGTGGGCCAGTATAACATGTTCGGTTGCAAAAGCAATTGCGGCGTCCTCTGGCGCTATTTTTTCGTACAACGTTCTGTACGTCAATTCATTTGTTTCTAAATTCTCCATAAATTAAATTAGGCGTTTAAATAAACAAGTATAAATAAATAAATAACTAAAAAAATAAATAATTTAAATAATAAAAAATAAAATAAATATTTATTTAATTTTCAAAATAGAGGGGAGATACTGGGCAAGTGCCGACTAATTTAAGTATACTTTTAATTTTCTTCCTAATCCTGATTCTTTTCCAAAACCTAAAAAGAAGAATAAATTGCCATCTTTATTAACCAAGAATTAAGTAAACCCTGAAATATTAATCTTAATTAATTAAAAAGCATTTTATTTTAAATATTATCTACAATCTTCCTTAATTTCAAATAGAATCACAATAAATACATTTAATTCAATTAAATTAATAAAATAATTTTTTTATTTCTTAAAATTTCATAACAAAAGGATTAGAAAAAGGGGTCTTGTCTAATATAGTGCCTACATTTTAAAAATTTTTTTTTAAATTTTTGTAGGCAACTTACTAAACAAAAGCAAAATAAAAAGAAAATACCATGAAGATTTGTATAAACGATCAGATTTTTACAGATTTCGAGAAAGCAAAAGAATTTTTGATTGAACATCAAATTATAACAAACACAATACGTTGCACAAATTGTGGATTTTCTATGGCGTGTAAGGTGGTTACAATAAGCGGCAAGGAAAAGTTATTATACAGATGTGGAACTAAAAATTGCCAAAGAAGGAAAAACGTAAGCGAAAGTAAACTCCCTCTTGTTCAACATCTGCATGTGCTCTATTTACATCTGATTGGGATTAACTATAGACAATTTTACTTGTCTCATGGGATCTCTAAAGCCACAATATCAGCCTTAAAAACAAAATTACATACATGTTATTTGCGGTACATGTCAAGAAGACCAATTCTTTAGGTGGGCTTGGAGTTGTTATTGAGGTGGACGAGACAGTTTTGAGCAGGCGTGGCATAATAAGAGAACCTACTAGTACAGATGATACCACAGTGGGAACAGTTTGGATAGTAGGAATGGTTGATCATACGGATGAAAAAAATTTCTTCTTAAAGCGTGTTCCTAACCGTACAATACACACTATATCGACGCTTCTTGAGCCGCAAATTTATGTGGGAAGTAAATTATATTCAGATGGATATCCTTCGTATCCTTCTGTTGCACGCAATTTGGGAATTGAACATAATGTTGTAAACCACACCAGAGGGTTTGTGGCACCAGATGGTACTCATACGAATAATATTGAGGGTTTCTGGGCTCATTTGAAAAGTTCAATGCGAAATGAACATGGTGTAAAAAGAATTAACATCGACAAATGGTTGGAAATGTACACATTTAAGCGCCGCTATTTAATGCACTGTGATCGTGAAGAATTTGCAGTCATTTATATCGAGATTCTTAAATATTATTTTGAATAAAAATGTGATCATTAATCTTCACTGTTATATATTTATTTGTAAAAATTAATATTCATTTTTTGCCTTAAATTTTTCCTTTAATTTCTTCTTACTTTTCTTTAATTTTCACTATTTTTTTATTTTTTTTAATATTTTTTTTCCAAGGGGGGGGGTCTTGCAAGTAGGCACTTTACTAAACAAGACCCAGAAAAAGAATAAAATTAAATAGTCGTCTTCCCTTTAATTATAACATCATTTTCATCTATAATATTCTTATACATTAAAATATTCTTATACATTAAAATATTCTTATACATTATAACATTATTCTCATCTATACATTATTCTCATCTATAATATTCTTATACATTAAAATATTCTTATACATTATTCTCATTTATAAAAACATCTTCAAATCCGTCAAAAATTGATTTTAAATTCTCTTTATTTAATTGGTTAATTCTTAAACTTTTTTTTAAAAAAATTAAAACAAAAAACAAATCCAACTTTATGCAAACATCATTTTTAAAATCAACTTTAGACGAATTAGACATTTTAACAACCACTTATCCAGAGATTCATCTTTTAGTCTTACAAGCTAAAGATCATATAATATCCAACAACATAGATTTTGAGATAATCACATACCCTTTTATTCTTTCATTTTCACTTTTAAAGAAAATACCAGAAATAGTTTACGACACCTTAAAAATATTTTTACAGAGAAACAAAGTTAATAAAAAAATGTACATCCAATTAAAACAAGTGATAATAGAAAAGAATATGAAGGATGTCAAGGCTTTACAAATAGCGGTCTTGTTAACCAACCATTTAACAGGTAATGACCTATTAACACTTTTTAAACATGTTTATAATATAAAATCTACTGAATCTGAGCTAGTTTTAAAGCAAATTGTGTTGGTTGTCTTTGATAAATTAAAAAGAGAAGAATTTAATGAAGAATTCAGAAAGGATTGTGTGATGGTTTATCAGACATCCATCTCTTTACAGTTGTTAGATTTAATTTACTTATGTTTAGAGGGGGGAATAGAATTGGACACAACAGAGTTACCAGGATTATTAACAAAGAAAATTAAAAGTAATTTGAAGGAAGCACTTTTAATCCTCAAGAAGTTAAAAATTAACACCGAGCTTAAACAAATGGTTTTAAATTGTATGAATGATAAATCAATCAACGATCATTATAAATTATTCAGTGCGTTTTTTATTGATAAAATAGAAGAATTCAAGGATGAGATCACTTTTATAATTGAATTTGCACTAACAGGGAATAAGATCTCTTCCCAAATAGAAAAAGTTGATAACTTAAAGAATTTAGAATATTTTATTGAATTATACAAAAATTTCAAATTTAAACCAATTTTGTACAATAAACAATTGATTAATTTACTTATAAAAGAAGGAACAGCATCTTTTATTCTATTATATTTTAAATATTCAGATGATGAAAACTTAATAAAAGAAATATTAAATCAATTAAATGAAATTAAAAATGAAAATACAATTAAAAATGAAAATGCAATTAAAAATGAAAATACAATAAAAGAAATTAAAAATGAAAATACAATAAAAGAAATTAAAAATGAAAATGCAATTAAAAATGAAAATACAATAAAAGAAATTAAAAATGTAATTGAAAATGAAATAAAAGAAATAAAAAGAATATTTGAAAATTATTTTATTAAATTAATTGAATTAAATGAAATAGAGGGAATTAACTTAATAGAACAAATTCAATTTGATAAAATTTATAAAAATATAAATAATTATGAATACTTGATAGAAAGAAGTGTTTCGTTTAAGAATGAATATTTAATTTCTATTTTAGAGACCTTAACAAAAGAAAAGAATATTTTTGCAGTAAATTTTTATTTAAAAAATTTAAAAAAAATAATTCATTTAAATTTTGATTTTTTCACTCAAATAGATTCTTTAGAAGTAATCAAAGAATATTACAAGAATTGTATTAATGTAGAAAGGGAGACGGAACTACTTCCTATTAATTATTTAAAAATGAAGATTAATGAAAACCCTGAAAAAGTAATTGAAATTTTAGAGAGTGTAATAAAATATGAGAATAATTATATTTATTTCTATAAAGAAGTACCGGGATTATTAATTTTATTAAAGGATTACAATATCAAAGCCATAGTAAGTTATTTTATTAATGAAATACTTTTATTTGCAGATGAAATTGAACAAACTTTATTTTTAGTTTTTGTATTAGAAGAAGTGATTTTATTTAAAGAAATAGGAGATTTTTTATTAATAAATGAAAAAAAAGAATTTTATGAAAAATATTTAAAATATTTAATTGAATTTACTGAAAAAAAGGAAGTGGGATTGGAGGTTCTATTCCCGTTTATAACAAAGAGTAATTTTATATTTTCTAATATTTATATAGAAATATTAAAACGAATTAACAATAAACTACGAATATTAAAAGAAATAGAATATTTTTTAAAAGATGAAAAAGTAAGAGAAGCTTTTAAAATATTTGCTAAAAAGGAATTAACAACAGATGATTGTAAGAATGAAGAATATAATTTAATAGCACTACAATGTATTAAAGGATTAAAATTAATTAAAGATTATAATATTGAATATAAAGAAGAGAATTATAACAATTTTATAGGAGAAATAGGTGAAAATATTAATTTAAATTATAATTTAGAAGTTTATAATGAAATGCTTTTAATATTAAAAAGGAAACCAACATTAACAATCAAAAGACTTTTAAAGAATAATATTTTATTAAAAGAGGAAATCATTTTAAAAATATTACAAGAAAATATTTGTAAATGTTATTGTGAAGAATATAAGGAAATGATATTAATATCTATAAAATTAAGTGATAAATCAATCCAGTTTATTTATAACAATATAATAGAAGTGGATATAATTATATTTAATGTATTAGAAGAATACTTTTTGAATAAAAAGGAATTAATCTGTTTATTAAAATTAATAAAAGAAAATAAAAATAAAGAAAATTTAATAAAAGAATTAAATGAAAAGATTTATAAGGAAATAGAAGACGAATTGTTTTTAATTAATTATTTTAAAAATATTGAAGAGGATGATATAGAATTATTTAAAAAAATAATATTAAATAATAAATACACGGCTTTAAGAAGCCTTTGCTTCGAAAGGCTTTATAAGACTGATTATTTAAAGGCCAAAGAGATTGCATCTATTATTTTAAAGGACTTTAATAAGAAATATAAAATATTTAACACTTTGATTGATAAGAAGTATGTGTGCTTTGTTAAACAGGTGTTAAGGATAATTAAAGATAGGAGGATGTTATTAGAATTGAGGAAGGAAATATTAATGTTAGTTAAGAATAGATGCTTCTTGGAAGAGGTAGAAGAGGCTTTAAATATTATGTTAGAACATTAATATAAATAAATAGTTTTAAATAATTAAATAAAATAAATAGTTTTAAATAAATAAATAAAATAAATAGTTTTAAATAAATAAATAAAATAAATAGTTTTAAATAAATAAATAAAATAAATAGTTTTAAATAAATAAATAGTTTTAAATAAATAATTAAATAAATAGTTTTAAATAAATAATTAATTAAATAAATAATAAATAGTAAATAGTAAAATATTTTTATTTTAACTTTGTATATTTAAAAAATCCAAATCCTGAATCACTTTCCTCTTTCAAAGCGGATTCTTTCTTTTTATCTTTATCTTTTTTTTCACCTCCTTCTTCTTTATCTTTCTTTTCACCTCCTTCTTCTTTATCTTCATCCTCATCTTTCGCTTCTCCAATTCCTCTTCTACCTTTCTCTTCCGCTAAATTATTTGCTGTTTGCTTTATATAAGAAGCTAGCGAGCCCGTATCTTTCATAGCCAAGATATCTAAAATCAATACCAGAATCTTGAACATGTAATTTTTTTTATCGCTTTTTTAAGTTTTAGATTAACAAATTAACACTTCTGACTGTTACAAAACTGTTTCAAATAAAACGAGCCAATAAAATTAAAGGTTTCAATCTATTGATCACTGCAGTCTTTCTTTTTTGAAAATGTGATTTTCTGTGTTTTGCCTGTCCAATTCTTTTTACTTGATATTCTTAAAGGCTTTTTATCACAACGATGTTTCATTTCATCCAGCGGTATTTCACTAAAATAATGGTTTAGAAAGCAGAAGAACAATGTATACATCCAAGGTTTTAGAAATTCTTTATATTGTTATTGAACATCCAATTGGATTCGTTTCATTTGAAACATTTTTGTATAAAAGGTGTTGTTGGGGTGGTTAAGGTCTCTTAAAGTAATTTTCATATGTTGTATTCCCACGGGTTGGTAAACTGAGACCGCACATTTAATAGTCCTCTTAAAAATATGTTATGGTATTTACACATAAAAACTTTTATTCGTACCAGTTTTTATGATATTAAATTTTTTGCACACAAAATATTACACGACAAGTACTGTCTACTTTTATTAATAAATGTTCTCTTTTAGTCGATAGTACAGTTCCGTTTATTTGTTATGTTGTTATCTTAATAACAATTTCCTTGACGAATTAAGCTCCTTGTAATGACAAATGTACTTGACGTATTGGTTCAATACTCATTTATTTAAAATATGTGTTCTTTATCTACGTTTGGAAAGATGTTTAACTTTAACTTGTTCTTCAATATTATTAGAAATCTATAACATGTCTTTTAAAATCACGACACAGATATTAAATTGTATTGATATATATATTTCGATCAACTAAATTGATTGAATGATTAAGAATTTTATGATTAAATCTAAAATAATGAACATCTAAACATTCTTTCAAATAATTGACACTTACGTGGGCATCTTAGTTGATTTTCCAGTTGTAGATCTTTTTCAGGAGCGACGGGTTACTTTTTGTGTAGATTTAATGTTCTTAGAATTATGACATACTGCCCTTATGACTTAAATTATTGGTCCAAATAACATTCGATTTGTTTTAGAATCGTCTACTTCAACATTTTCATCTCACACGGAATAATAAAATGTACCAGAATTCAATTAGAATAACAATGAATTTTTTCCCCAAAAGTTACTATTTTTTTTAGAGTTGTGTTTCAATCATTGGGTCATCATCATGTTTCTTAAAAATACGAATATAAAAAAACCTTTATAAATTTATATACAGTCAGAAAAATGTTTATTTTAAAGTAAGAAGTGCTTGTTTGGACAAAATTTTTACGCATTTAAATCTAAAATTTATCTTAAGCCTTATATTACCCGATCAAAGATCCCTATTACCAATACAAATCGGAATGATATGATCATCAGATAGTTTATAGGTACGCAAAAACACCACAATTATGGCTTCATCCTTCGTTTTTGTAATTTATATCGAAAAGTTTTTATTTATTAGGCTTTAAGTGATCCCCATATTGTATTAAAAACAAAAAATCTATGTTTTAACCCCCTAAAAAAAGGGACGTATAAAACTTAGTATGGCTTATTGAATACCCCAACATGATTAAAATCTACGTATAATATTTTTTACCATCAAATTTGATTGATTTATACAACTATATCTCTTTCTTTCATGAAATACAAAATATTTTAATAAATGAAAATGTCGCATTAGAATATTAAATTCTAAAACACACTCTCGTTGCTTCAATGCATGGTATATAGCAACGCTTTTATTTGCTCTTGTTATTTCTCTTAGCAAAATAAGTAAATTGTGGGTATACGCTTTCATAAGGAATAATTTTCAGAGATAATACAATCCACTACACACATTTATGTTTAATATTTAGTTATAGCATGTCGAATCATCATTTTTTACGATTGGGAAAATATCAAATTGCACCAATACCCCATTTTAAACGTTTACTCATTAATAAGTGAAAGGATTTGAGTTACGGTGAAAGGTTGGGGTGTAAACAATAAATATTAAAAAAACAGCATGTTTGTTAAAAAAGAAATAATAAATTAATAAAAATTAGAATGATTTAAATACCATTTAATATATCAATTAAAATGTAAAATCTCCTAATAGACGATTTTTCGTCATACATCCTCAGTAACATGTACTCTTTAACATGATTAGCCAAATTTTCACTTTTAATCCCAGCAGGTATGTTCTCTCGTAAATCACGCCAAAGTCTTTCAATAATATTGGTATGAATTTCGGGGTCCGACGGGTCAACATAATTAACAGAGTGGTTTACTGTAAGGTGTTGATAACCTAATCTGAGAAGCCTATTATATCCCCGCCAACAGTCTGTTATAGTCTTGGTACCCGGTTCAACATGATTTTGAATTAAATTAGATAAGTAGGCAGCACTTCGATTAGAAGTGATGCCAAAAAACATTTCACCAGTTTCCCTACAAATACCGGCTACAATCCAATAGGATTCACCGATTAATCTCCTTCCTATTTTGCTTCTATTTGTATAAAGGTGTGCCTCGTCGATTTCAACAGTAAAAGACAATCCACCTATTTTCATTAATACTGCCTGCTCATATCTTAATACAAAAAACCCCCTTAATTTTTTATTCCATTCTACGATCGTTTTTGACGATATTGAGGTATGTAAGGAGGTTTCGACTATAGTAATTTTCATGGCGAAACAATATATTATTCTCAAAATTTCGCTTAATTTCAGGTTACTGTTTTCAAATATAGTACCCCGAAACACAGAAATCCTGTTTCTGTATTGTTTATTATTACAACGCTTTATTGAAGGTACTCCGTAACTAGTTTTCCCTGCTTCTATTGAATATATGGAGCTGCAAAACCCACATGCCATGTTTATAGGCGTAATTATAGATAATGCCTCTAATAGTAGAAGACAAGATTCTTCTGTACATGTGCGAACGCCGAATTGAAAGATATTCATAGGGTATTTGCGTTTTATTAATTTAAATATGTAATTAAGTTAATTAAGAAATAATAAATTAATTAATTTTTAATTGTTTTTTTAATATTTATTATCTACCCCCCCCCCAACCCTTCACTGTAACCAATTTACAAACGACGACGATTTTATACATAAAGAAATAGATCGTGAAATCAAGATTATTAATACCAACGACTATCATCTAACTACATAGAATATATATTCAAAGTTAAAACGACTCACTGTTGGTAGATTGCGAGTCAAAAGTAGGATAACAACAAAGGGTTGAAGTTTACCCATTGACCCCGAGTTCTAATCCCATTAATTTTTTTATATCTTTTTTTTTAATTATCTGTATAAAAAAAGATCATTTTTATTTAATATGTTTCCAAAAAGAAAAGAATTGAAATCAATATTTGACAACGAACCGCAAGCAGTCGCGTTTTTAAAATCATATGATATAATTACCTTGATTTTATCATGCCCTGTTTGTTCTCATTCTCTTAAGTCGTTAGGAGATTTTAGATTCAAGTGTCGGAAAAAAAATTGTCGGAAAATTACTTCAAGCTTAAACGATACAATATTTCGTAAATTACTTTTTAGTTTAACCGATTTTTTGCATTTACCTTACTTGTGGCTATCAAAAGCCTCATTTACGACCATACATTTAATAACTGGTCATTCAAAAAGAACTGTTTCCAGAATTCAAAAACCTTTGCTCCACTGATTATCTATGAAATAGAAGAAAGTATGATAAAAATAGGCGGCCCTTGTATTGAAGTACAATTAAATGAATCTAAATTTGGAAAAAGAAAATACAATAAGGGTTATCGTGTTGAAGGTGCTTAGTGGTATAGAAAAATCAGAAGAAAGGCGTTTTTTGCCGTTGTCGTTGATAATATAAATGCCTATACGCTTAATGAAATAATCCTTAAATATATCCTTCCAGGTTCGATTGTAATTACCGATGGATGGAAAGGATATTCTTTGTTTAAAAGGGATGAAATGTTTCAACATCATATGGTAAACCATTCGATTTCGTTTAAAAATGTCGATGGTAAAAACACTAACCGTATTGATGGCACTTGGACCGGGTTAAGAGAAATGTACCTGTAAGATGTAGGGTAAGGAATAAATTACGGGAAGAATTATTTTAATTTATGTAGGAGTAAACATGCTGATGGGTTATGGGAAGCTTTTTGTCATGTTTAAAATACAAAAAATAAAGATTTTCCTATATTCTAATCTTTTGTTGAAATACTTAAAAAATGAAAAATATAATAAAAAATATGGTGAGTGTCCTGTTTGGGGGGTATGTTCGAACCCCACTTTTTTTTTAATTTTGGTTTTATAAATAAAAGATTTGATTATACCATATCACCCAAAGTTCGAATCTCTTTTTTGTGGGTTTAAAACAAAATAATAGATAAAGTTTTTATTTTGGACAAAGACCTCGTATTATAAACACTAACCAAAGAAACTACAATATGGTGGTTGATGGAATAATTTTTTTTAAAAAAGAAAAAGATTGTAGACGATGTAACTGTAAAATAAAAGTTTTGGTAAATAACACCAACCAAACATTAGATGTCCTAAATTTAAAAACGAACATTCTTTATTTCAAAATTATATTTATTCTGTTTGTAAAAAACGAGATTCGAACTCGGGGGACATAGTATAATCGAACCAATAAAAATTTAAAATTTATTTAGATTATTCATTAATATAATGAATGCTTCATTTTTAAACCTCAACTTAAACATAAACTCGACGAACATTAGACTTAAATCACTTCTACATGTTATATACCTTGCTCGGAATTTACGTTTATAAACACTCCACCTATTTTCAATGGCTTGAGTATTCGCACCCGTAATTGGATCTACAAAATTTCTACTATGGTTTACAGTATAATGTATATAACCAAGCTCTTCTAGATTAACATAGCTCGACAACAATCCGTTATAATAGTAGTTCCTGGTTCTACACATTCCAACAAAACATTAGTTATTGTTTCCCTATTCCTAAACAAAATTCTCTAAAAAACATTTCTCCACTATTGATATCAACCCCCCCTATTACCCAGGGCGATCGTACAAGTCTTCCAACATTAAATTTTCTTTTGGAAAATTTTGCCTCGTCTATTTCAATAATGCATCCTCTCCCTCCTATTTTATTTGGAACAATAGAACGCATAATATAATAAGTTTGTAAGCTTAATAGTTTATACCAACTACTAACAGTTCCTCGGGATAATGTTTTTATCTCAAACATTGTAATGTTCTGACATAAATTCAAACACCAAAAATATATCAAATCTACAATGCTAGGCAAACTTAAATTGCTATTATATAATATAGTGTCTGTAAATATCGATAAGCTTTTTTTACACCGGCTGCATTTCCATCGAAGTATTTGTGCTTTATTTTCTAATTTTAGCCTTTTATTGGGGCAGTTTGGGCAATATTTTTCATTTTATATAAAATTATTTTCCATCATCCATGCCACAGTAGTTTGATAGTCGGTAGTTACTTGAACAAGTTCTCGGTGATTCATGGACTGTTTAATTAATTTTTTGTAAACAAAACTTAAAAAAAATGGGGTTCGAACATACCCCCCAAACAGGACACTAGCCAAAAATATAAATAAAAAAAGGAAAATAAAAAATAATATAACAGGATTAGAACTCGTGAGTCAATGGGTAAACTAAGTCCAAAAATAATTATAAAAACTAATAAAATCTACTACGCTGGAAAAAATATCATCGGCCCCAAAAAAGTTTTTACGGCACATATATTTATCTAAATAACTTTGTAATTTTCTTCTTGATGTTCCGTTCATCGATTTAAATTTTTTCTTGGCAGCATTCCAACACGCTTCAATATTATTTGTATGAACACCTGTAATGGGATCTTTAAAATACAAACTGTGATTGACAACTTCATGAACAAATGGACCCAGTTTAGATAATGGGAATCTCCATGTCGAGGATATAAAGGACCACCGGTATACACTGAAAAATCATCACTCCAAATTTTCGAACCTGGCAGAACAATTTGCGAAATAATTGGAAAAAGTGTTTCTCTTTTCCTGTTTCTTACTATTTTAATGAAAATTTGTTTCGTTGTCATATTCATTATTCCAAAATCCCAATATTTACTTCTGGAATTTCCTTTATTGTGTTTCAATTTCAGAAATTTCGATTCGTTAATTTGTACCAAACGTAAAACCCCACCAAAAACAAATTCATTTGAGTTTATTTTAAGCGTGCATAATTTTCGCAATTTTTTATACTAAGTCATACAGCTAGTAAGGCTTGTACCTGTTTTTTTGGACACCTTTCAACGGGTGTTTCATAAGACCATTCAAAAATTAATAAAACAAGTCTTATTAAAGGAATACGTGCCTCACTCAAAAACTATTCACAAGAATTCCTCTTTCAATATCATGAGACTCATTATTTTTTCTCTTTCGACATCGCCAAATGAAGCCATTAACATTTCGATGTTTTTTGTCAGTTTCATTATTCTACCGCAATTAGGGCAAGTTGGATTATTGACTAACATATTTTTATTTATCAACCATCTTATTGTGTTCTTTTCATTCTTCAAAATGTCATATAGTTCCAGTAAATCCATTTTATTAAATTAATATTTTAATTATTATTTTTTTTTTAAAAATTGGGGGGTTAGTTTTAATAATAGCCCGAAAATATTGATGATAAAATAAGCACCGAAGAAGAAACTTAGATGATAGAATGAAATGCTATTTATTTATTTTAATTTTTTAGCCGTGATTTTTTTTTGGATTTCGAATTTAAAATTCCTATTTATCCTTCAATTTTTTTTCAAACAAATTTAAAATCATTTTACAAAATAAAAATTCTTAATGGTCCAAAAGTGTGAAAGGTTTAATATTAAAAGATTAGAACTCTGTAAGATCAAAGAATACATTTTAATTAAAAGTCTAATAAGAAAACAGAGAATAGATCCCGATAATATGATTATTTCTGGTATGGTTCTCATTTACTAAATGCTTGTAATTTTTTTAATCCTCATGCTCAAATATTATTATTTTCTTTTTATTATCAAACTTTCAACCTCCAACGATTTTATTTTGAACCTCTTGATATCAAACTCAAAGAACAGCGAATTATTTACTTATAAAGGTTTATGTAATTTTCAGGGTACCGGTACCTTTATAGATTATTCTTTTAAAACAGGACCACATCAAGAAATTGTTTACAGTAACATCCCTTCAAGGTTGAAAGCTTTTATTAGGGTTCTGTTAAGGATCTTCGAAGAAAAATATCTTTTGTTCATTGAATACGAGACTGACGCTTTTTTACTGCTAAAGACGAAGGAAGTAATTTCGAGAGGTGTAAAAAAAGATGAAATTAAAGAATTATATTTAACCATTTATATTCTTTCTATGAAAAGAGAGTATTTGATGGAATTGTTTCATGAAAGTATTATGAAGCATAATTCATACTCGAAGTCGATGGATTTGAATTATTCTTTCAGGAATGTTCTTTTTGCTATCGGGACAGGTGATTTTAATGGATTTTCTAGATTGAATTGCTTGGTTGAAGCTGTTAGAAGTAATTGTTGAGTTTTTGTTCTGTCAATTAAGTTCTAAACCAGAAAGAGGTTCTAAGCCTGAAAGATAAATTCTCTTCCGTCGATTTAATAAATACTTTTATCAAATGTTCCAATGTCTGTCCTAAACACATAATCACGTTTTGTTTAACGAAGTAGTTTTAAGGGAACACAATTGTATTCGTGTTTTTCTTAGTGTATTAACTCGTAAAATGATCTAAATTCTGCATTACCCCTGTAATCCATCTTTAATGTTTATCAAGTTGAAATAAACATATTAATTGCTTTGGTTTTTGAACTCCCTTGTTTACATCCCTAAACGACTTAGATTTGTCGGGTCAAAGACAAGAGATCTTGTTTTATATTCACACATTTCTTTCTTAACACCTACTATTAATTTATAATTTCGATTGATTTACTGCGTACAAGGCCGTGTCCATCATTAAGGTTGTCGTTGACTGTTTCTACCCCTCCCTGATATTACAGGCTGTCAATTAATTACTTATAATTTTATATGTGGTGTTATTAGTCCATTTACGTTAGCAAAATAAACTTGTCTGTACATCTCAAGATTTTAGAACAGCTACAAAGATTGATTGTAATATGACTGCGTGCATGATCAATATAAACAATGTTACACGTATCATTCAATATGTGTATAAATACTTTTTACAGCAAGATTTTAATCTTAAAGAGCATTTTTCTAAAATTTACTTTTCTTTGAAGTTATAGAATGTTTATCCAGTACTTCTTCATAGCCACTCGTCTCTCTTTGCATTTACAAATATAATTATATTGTGATTAAGGTGCACTATTTTTAACTAACAATTTTAAAAGATATACAAAGAACAGTTTTTGATAACAAACATATAACACAGCAATTTATATACTGTCAGATACTGTGTGAAGAAAAAAAAATTAAGATGCGAATATTTTAAGAAATCTGCGATATCTAAAAATTTGGATTATCCTTTATAATACAACCATCGAACTGTCACCCTAATATGTCTTTTGCGCGAAAATAATACCTCGAACGTATCAATGTTTGAATCAAACCATTCGTATCCCTAAAGAGTTTCGAAATAGCACAAACTTATAAGTCTCTTTTCTAAATATAATTTACAAAAAATAAACGAATGAGACTCTTATTAAAGCAGTAAATTTTAAACAGAACTTAAATTTTGAAAGAAACGTTTAATCTTTTTTGGTTATTAGGGGCAAATAATGATACATTACTTCTGAAATTATAGTTTGCAATCGAAAAACCATTAAATATATTAACTAAAGTATGTGTAAAAATAGGGGCAATAATATTTAATGCTTTTAGGAGAGCCTGTGCATCTGCATTTTAAACATTTCCAGTAAACAATTTTAATTGTTTTGTAAATCTTGTCAAGCGATTTAAAAAAAGTGATACATTTACAAAAGAAAGTTCTGTTTGGATCATAAAATTAATCCAATCTATTTAATTTTGATGGTTCAGAAGTTTTATTTGGGTTAAAAATTACCCCCTTTTTCATAGTACCTCGAGATTTATGTTACATAGACAGGCTTAACCACCCCATTAGCGAATATACCTTGAACTGTTTATTTCTTATTTGTGATGATTATAATTTACTTATCTCGATAAGACGTTTTTAAGCTTTTTTTGATATCAAAATTACAAGCAGTGTTAATTAAAAATGTTTTTTAGATAGCAGAGTTTTAACCCTTACTTTAAAGTACCATGAAAGTATATTATATAACTAAAGAAAAAACATGGTCGGTATTCTGTTTTTATTTGAGAATACAAAAGGTCTAAACTCAAAACCATATTTCGATTTGAATAAAGATACATTTTTGAAGGTTTACTCCTTAATAATCACATCCTCAGATTTATTAACGAATAAAAAAGATTCGCAATTTTAAAGGATACGAAGTTCAACATTGATAAAATATTTTTCGTAAATGAGGTGAATAGACTATGAATAAACATTTTCAATTAAGAGGCGCTAATATAATCTGTCATACAAATAAAAGTCTATTCACTAAAAAAGATTCGTTGTTAACTCCTAAAAACATACCTTTGATCTTCAATAACATATTTTTCCTATCGACCAGCTAAATTATTTTGAAAAAATTGGCATAGAATGAGTTTTTCTATTCTCTAAAGAGGATTGCATAACAAACATTGACAAAATAACAATTTACAATGATCGAGTTTACACCATGAAATTTTAACCATAGTTTATATTTTGTTAACCCCTTGAAACATCATCTTACAAGGCGAGCTTAAACTAAGAATAAGAAGTTTTCTGGGACCTACTTCTAAAAGACGTGAACATGTAAATATTTTTATATCAAAACCTGTTCTCAAATGTATCAGAAATCATTATTGAATCTACTATTTTTAAATATTAAATATTTACTCCGGGATATAAAAGCAATGCCCTCAATGGTTGTTACACACGTTATCCAACTGTTTTGTGTATGTTATAATAATATATTTCACTTGCTTAATTAAAAGGCTTTAACTTTACTTTAATTAAAAAATTAAAAATTAAAAATTTAATTATTTACCATGGACGAATGTAATGAATACAAAGCCGGTTTCTGCACCAAAACAGAATTCTTTGTTGAAAAACAAACACAGCCATGTCCTTATAGACACGTAAACAATTCAGATGTCTCAACTTCAGAGGCATTAAAAAATTTCAAAGAAATAATAAATGAGACAGAAGAAAGAATAAAGAACAACCAACACATTTTAGAATTGAAAGGAGAAGTTTATGACAAAATGAATTGTACTGATAAACTAAAAGATTTGTTGATGAATAATTCTGATAACAGGTTGATTATCAAGGCTATTGGATTGTGTATTAAAGAAGCAGAGAATGATGAAGAAAAAGGAATATTTGTTTGTAATATTTGTGGCGCTTTTATGAATAATCCTGTTGAGTGCAATCATATTTTCATATAAAATATAAATTTTTAAGAGAGGTCATGCATAAAATAGAACAACATGATTAAATATTTAATAATTCTGTTTAATGAGATTCGAACCCGCGATCATTTGAAGTCTTTTATTTTTTCAATTAATAATTTTCATTTCTAGAATGAAAGCGCAGAAACCAAAGAAATATTTCGATAAGGCAAAGAAAGAAAACAGTTTCAAAAATCCCTAAATGTATTACGCAATGGAAAAATAGAAAAGGTTACTTGATATCATTAGAAAAAAGAATATCGATAATAAGAGACGAGAAACTAGAAATTAATTTAGAAGCCTTTAAAACATTTAATGAAGAACTTGATAAATTAGAAGAGGAATTTAATTGATGATGAAGAATTAATTAAGTAGAATTATTGAGGAATAATTGGTACTTAATCGTTTCCCCCTCCTTAAAAATTAATAAAAATGAATATTTTTTTTATTCTTAAAAAACAACTCCATGTAAGATTGATCTTTAATGATCTGATACTTCGAGCTTTGTTTCCGTATATCCATACGGAGGAAGCAGCAATTCGTTGGTGTCAACATATTTGTTTGTTACGCACGATTTCAATTTGTTTACGTGGAAATTTATGCATATCCGCAAGCGAGACAGGCGGTGAGTGCAGGTTTTTATTTTCGTTGATCTGTAATCAACTGCAGAAGTGAAATAAGTTTGCAAAACACAAATTTTTTGAAAGTTTTCATTTATAAATTTCACAAACTATGTATCTTATTTATTTTTGGGTACACAAAATAGATAAGTAAAGTGAATTAATGTTACAACTCGATGTGATGAAACGACTGTTCCCTGGAAACATCATTTGTGCGTAACATATTTTTCTAACAATTATATTTTGCTTGGGGAGAGGGTGTTATCCTGGGAATAAACAGGTGGTATTTTCACGAAAAGAAAATATAATTGGGTTTAAGCCAGTGGGTATTTGCGGTTTATGATGTGATAGCCGAATAAATTATAATCTTATCCGTTGAAAAAAGAGACAGAAACAAACTAAACGATAAAATATTGTACCGGGTTGATATTAATGTCTGACTCAATGCGCGTAGGGTGATTTATTTATGGCTACACATATTTAAAAATACATCATAATGACAACTTTGGGGTTACTAGAGCGACTACAAATCATATTGAGAGTATGTAGAAAAAGATTAAAGCAACCACAGTAAAAGATACAGCTCGCACAGATAGATCTTAGAATCATATGCAATTGAGTTTATGTGACGTACACAATTTAAAAAGTCGATCGAAATAATAATTGCGCATATCATGATTACTTTTTTTAAACCATAAATAAACCATGAGATGATTATTTTTACACATTATCAATTGTTGAGGAGAAAGGAAACTAATAACTACAGAGTATTTATTTGGTGAAGAATATTTTTTGGATTAGAAGTTGAATATTTGGTGCTTATAGCCCTTCATATAAATTTCTATGTAGTTTTATTACCTTCTTATTAGTTTTATTAAAGTTTTATTTATTAATTAAAGTGAACAATTAAAAAACAATGTTTGTAAATGACGATTTATATTTAATCAATATTGAAAATCAATTTGATGTGTTGAATAAATGAAGTTAGAAATCATTGTTCCCATAGAAATTCTGCAAAATACAATCCTTGCTGTGAACGTGTCATACTGTTTCATGTATGATGATTTCCTTTTTGTAAGACTGATCCATGTATCGCTCAACATAGTTGTAACTATGATTAAATGTTTATATACATTCCTCCATATACACGCCAACAATCACTCATAACCAATGAACCAATGGCAATATGTTGCATAATGTCTGTTCGCAATGTGCTTCTATTATGATTAGATATCGTAATTATAAATCCCCTTTAAAAAATAACTTCATAGCATCCAAACACCCGCTATTCTCTACCAGCATTGAATTTTCTTTTTAGCAGTATAGTTAGTTGATTTCAACCAAAGTACCTGGGCCCTCAATTATTATAGGGTTTTCAACAAAAAAATCAATGCACACTTTTTAGTCAACGATAGTTGCATCTGAGATCATCTCCAGTTCGGATTACAACGTTCTTTGTTATCTTTTACAAAAATAAACATCAATGCTAGAACAGACAGTTTACTCTTCTCAAAAAATGAACACTTTTGTATAGATACTCTGGTTTTACAACTTCGAGATCACATCGAAACCAAAACGGGTCTTTAAAAGTGTCACATAACTCCATATTTTTCCCCAAAAAACCTTTGTTTCGAAGAAAACTGGAAAAATTGAATTATAGACGCTTCATCTCACAACATACCGTAAAAAGTTTTGTAGATTGTTCGTTCTATTGTAGTGAGAAATAATGAATAGGTTCAAACCCCTTAAATGACGTTTTTTAATAAAAATATATTTAACCAAAAGAACGACCGACATGCCAAAGAGAATTGATATTTGCAACGAAACAGAATATCAAGCTATATTACAATGTTTACAGCATGGAATTTTACCGGATCACCTACAGGGACAAGAAATCATCAATTTTAAACGGCAAACAAGAAAGTTATACGTTGTAAACAACCGATTATTTATAAAAAATACTGATGGGGAATATTAAGAGTATCTTGAAGATTTCAATTTAATTAGAAAATATAACATTATTAACGATTTACATCTACGATCTCATAGGGGAATTGGTTCAGGGCTTTAAAAGTCGAATTTATAAATTTTAATAAAAAATTATTTAAAATATTTTATTCGAGTTTTAAAGCCCTATTAGACACAATGCAAGCGAATGAAGAACTGAACAATGATAGAAGTATAATATTCCACAATACTAAAAGGCACTCAGTTCCTTTTCAATCAACAATTCATAGATCATGAACGACAATGTTTCAACTGTCACTCCATATCTTCAATTTCAAAAAACAGCAGCTATACACACGGTTTAGCTTACTTATGCAGTAATTCCACGTGTAAAAAGTTTACGCCATTATTTAGAGGAAAGCGAATCGAATACCAAAAATATAACTAGAAGTTTATCTTCTGGGAATATTTAAATGGATTGAAAATATTTATGAGAAAGACATATTAAGAAATTTAAGCATATCGAAACTGGCTTTCCAGAAAATTAAGTTTAATATATTAAATTTTATACGGGAAAAAATGGAGGTTGAAAGCGAACAGCATTTGAAGTTAGAAAGTGGAGGATTAAGTGTTCAGGTTGATGAGACGGCGTTTTGTCATAGAGTTTTGAGTATGGGCCCATCACAGTTAAAAGATGATACACCAGGAATTACATGGCTCGTGGGTTTTATAAAAAGTGATACTAGAAGAATAAAATTTGAAATAGTGGAAAATAGAAAAGTAGAAACGTTTGAAAAGTTATTTGAAAAATATATTGCGCCTGGTAGTACCATTATAACAGACGGCCATAAATCTTATCCAAAGGCTGCTGCATACATTGGCAGAATTCACAAAATCGTGAATCATAGTGTTGGATTTAAGAACATTGAAGGTTTCCACACGAATAACATAGAAACTCTGCGGTCTTTGTTAAAGTATGAGATTAAAAGAAGAAGAGGTATTTTAAAGATCAATTTGCATGGTTTTTTAACCGAATTTAAATTTAGTATACCTATGTTAGGAATAATACAAGGCATGAAATCCGTAATGTTTTTTTAGAAATAGTTTCGTGGTTATTTGAGTAATAATAGTGATTAAATATGTTTATTTTTTTTTCAAAATTTTATGATACCCCCCTTTGTAAAATTATTAAAACTTATAAATTCGACTTTTAAAGGCCTGAACCGGGGAATTAGTAGTTTATTTATTGAATTGAACAATAGATATTATAATATAAATAAGGAAGATATTAAAACTGTTTTAAGTGACTGTTTAATTTGTTTTCAAAGAACTACTACAAGAATAGTCGAAACCATTAATCCGATGATTATTTTAAATAAATTTGATCGGTTTATTTTGACATAACATATATGATTGAATATCATGATTCAAATAATGGTTTTTTTTGAATATTATAGGTTACAACAGTAAATTTACATGATCATATTCATGCCTGACAAAAAAAGCCAATGAAGTATATATTAATCTTAAAAATTTATTCATGCAGTGTTACATTCCAAAAAAACTTCATTATGATAACTGTGGGGAATTTCGCAATAATAAAATAAATGAATTATGTCTAAGGTTTAACATTAGACAAGTATTTGGCCGGCCATATCACCCTCAAAGCCAGGGTCAAGTGGAAAGGTTAAACTTTACGATTAAAGAAATGCTACTTGCGGTAATGCCCACTAAACAAACTTTATGATGGGTTGATATTTTAATTATGATTATATATGAATATAATATAAAACATAATAGAACAATAAACAAATCCCAGGTTCAGGAATTGCTTGGATATAATGGATTTAATGTTGCTTCTAATTTGTTGATAAGCGGTAATACAACACAATTAGGCGAATTGTCTGAAGAAGAAAGAATTGAAATTGTAACTTTCGGTACGAATATTTTAAAGAATTAAATCGAATTTCGAGAACTCTGACCACAAAAAATGGTTTATCAATACCAAGATTGCCTACATTCAGTCAGGACCCGCAATAAGTTAAAATTTTTGGTTAAACACTTTTTATATATATTTTTATCAAAAAATGTCATTTAGGGGATTTGAACCTATTCCATATTTTTC
>CAUVYK010000013.1:21457-73185 GCA_963556175.1 Tipula confusa
AAACATGCAGCAGATCTGTCTTCTACCAATGAAATATATATACTAGCAGGGTTATAAGCAGTATCTGCTATGCCAAATACCCATAGTTAATTCTTTGCTGCCCTGCCACGATGATGTTTGTATTTGTGTTGAAATAAACTTTCGTCTATTTGACAAATAACCCCACGACCTCCTAACCTTATTGGATTTAACTCGAAATAGTACTTACAATACCGGCATAATTTTGAAAAAAAACCCGACCCAGCGGTAATCTTCCTAGTTCATTAGTTATTGAGGCCTGTGCATCATCCTTTCCCCATTTGTATAGAATATGAATACATTTATGAGACTTAAATTAATATGTTCAAAAAATGTATCCTTTCTAATAGAAAAATAACGTTTTGCCCATTCACATTCTCTGTTCATGCATCTGAAGGCTACATCATCTGCTGTTTTTTTATAAACAACTTGGTGCATTAAAACATCACAATGTGGGCAGGGCTTCAGTTTTGGTATAAGCCCAATCTAGCCAAATAATCCAAAGCTTCGGATATACTACCATATATTTTTGGAGCTAGGTTCGTATGAAAAAAATTATTGGTCATAAGGATTAAAAAAACCGAAATATTTATTTTTAAAACCATTTTAACTTGATTTTTATTAAAATTGATCCTTTTTATTTATTTAATTGACGCAAAATTCTAATTATTAGGTATTTTTGATTAATTTCTTTTAAATATTTAATTAATTTAATTAATTATTTCCTTAAGAGCCTTTATAAAACCACCCCATATATTTCTTTTATTCTGTCTTCTCCATATAAAATACCATATCAAATCATTGATATCATTCCTATTCCTTGCACATATTAAAGTTTTTAATCCATTATTTAAACCTTCAATGGTATTAGTGTGCACTCCTGTAATTGGATCCTTATAATGTAACGAGTGATTTACCGTTAAATGTTCAAACTTTAAATCTTCGCATGCCTTGACATACGGTTTTCAACAATCTGTATAAACTATCGAACCAAGAACGACATAGGTCTCCAATATTCTTTTGATTGTGGCTGTATCCCTTGTCTCAACATCGACCTTCTTTCCGACGTTCTTTCAATACCAGGAATAACCCACTGGCCTTCAACTCTATGCCTCGATTATATTTTCTTTTTCCGAGTTTCGTTTCGTCAATTTCGACAATTATGCCAGGTCCTCCAATAACAACACTCGCTGTTTTGACCATATTACCAAGCATCTGTCGGATGCTAAGTGTCCATTAACAGACAGCCTCTAAATATTCCCGTCATGGCTAATATAGACAAAACAGGTGTTTTATGCAAGTAAAGGTATGCTATCATTATCACATTATTAACACTCAGTCTACTTTTTTCAAAGAACGTATGTGTCAATATGCTACGTTGCTTTTTACAATTTCTCTTGGTACACCTATAAAATTTTAAAGGAATGTTTATTACCATCTTACGTTTACAAGACCAGCAATTCTTTTCTGGTTCGATTACTCCATTTAATATTAAAAACTCAATTGCGCTTTTTTCGCTAGCGGTTATAATTGAAATTTCATGAATGAGCATGAGTTTTTAAATTAAATTTTTATTTAAAATATTTTTTGTAAATCATCGGTATATATGGAAGTTCGAACCTAACTTAACACAACATTATTATATAAATTGATACGCGTAACCATTTTCATTTAAAAAAGTGTGTTCGAACTCGCTCGCAATATCGATCTCAACCAATTTTTTCCGATATAGAAAATAGGTAAATACCTATTTTTTACATAAAAAAAAATTGTACAAATATAAATTTCCGTAAAATAATACTCATAGTAGTAAATTCGGCGCTTTTGCGATATTCCCCCCACCCTTCTAATAGATCGATTTTTTTTTAAAATAAATATATGTTCGATCCCGCGAAAATGTTGTAAAAATCAGAAGAAAATTTCATAATTTGTTCTATTGATACTTAATTAAAATTTGAGGAGAAATTTAGCTTAACAAAAATCATTTAAACATTCTCTTCTTCTGTATAAATATTGCTGATGTGTTTAATAATGGTCTCAAACGCATTTGCACCATGTTTTTGTCTCCACACAAATTCAGTCAGATAAGAATTTAATAAATCTGTTTTCGTTCCATTTTCAATCTTATTTCGCCTCTTTGCTCTGCCCCACATATTTTCTACATTATGGTATGTGCCCTAGTATCTGGATCTACAAAATTCATCTTATGGTTAACCGTTAAATGATTATAACCAATATTGCCAACCATATTATATGCTCGCCAACAATCACTGATTATTGTTGTACCAGGTCTGATCCGCTCTCTTATAATTCTCAATAGCGTGTTGGCATCACGGACTTCAACTGCAACCAAAAAACAATTTCTGTTCCTCTTTCGATACCGCCAAAAACCCATTTCTGCGGAACTAGTCTTCCAACATTATATTTTCGCCTTACAAATAGCGATTCGTCGATTTCAACCGTTGTTCCAGGTCCTCCGATCATTTCACTAGTACTCATTAAATTCATACTACAAACTTCACCAGGTAATTTTTATAATCAACGAAAGCACCTTCATGCCATCCTAATTCTCTTCTAATTTTTTTAAAAGCGCACTCTTCAAACGCCCAATAATAAATAAACATAACGATGTCGGCTATTTTTAACTTTGATTTCTCAAAAAAGGTTCCGTGTCTTATTCCCTTTTCATTTCGACATGGACGATTGCATCGCCACTTATATCCAAATACCGTTTTTGAGTCCGTATATATAGACATGCAATTACCACATCTTTCGCATATTTTTACGCTGGGTATTAGTTTTACGATTAAACAAAAATTGAGGGTCGATGCATTTGTTTGGAGATGTAATAAAAGACCAGCTATGTTAATCTCTTGTAAATTTATACGCTCCATAATGGGACAATGTATTTTGTTAAGCTAAATTTCTCCTCAAATTTTAATTAAGTATCAATAGAACAAATTATGAAATTTTCTTCTGATTTTTACAACATTTTCGCGGGATCGAACATACATTTATTTTTAAAAAAAAATCGATTTATTAGAAGGGTGGGGGGAATATCGCAAAAGCGCCGTAAATTCGGTATAGCAACCATTAACTGTGCAATTAAAGATAAACTGTTTAATTTAATAAAATTATTTGAACATGATGTATGTAAAGTAACAGTCGGTTATGCACTGGTTAGTTTGATACAAATAACCACTTTTCTTCGATTTGTTTATCCCGTTAGTTATCTTTATTGATATGTACTTTCTTTAGCATATAAAGGCACATATTAACTTTTCATACCAACAGATTTAATTAAGACTGAAAACTCATTGCGTTGCTAAATGAGAACATGTTTCTCTATTATAAAATGGGTTGTTGTTTTCGTTATATGTAAATAACTGTTCACCCTTTTGCGCCATTTGAGGGGAATAAGCCAGGTAGTATCAATGCATCATGTTGGGACAAGAGCCATGGTGCGAATATTTACCTCACAACCTTGCATTACTATAAGAACAAGCCTTTATATACGCATTTTCGAGGCCAGTTTAAATGAAAAAGCATCAAGGATTCCTCGCTTTGAAAAAATAATTTGAGATTGAACTTTACTATACAACTCAGGTACGAATCTCAATATTAAAATTTTTTAATATATAAGTGTATCTTAATTAACTCCCATGTTAGTATGCAAAAAAAAACCCTTAAAAGCATCTTTGAAGATTCCAATTCTGCCGTTATATTTCTATATGATACTGAAATTATCGCTCCTGTTAGTTCGTGCTCAAAATGTTCTACCGAAACCAGAATGATTGATCAAGTCACATTCAAATGCTCGAAATGGACTTGCAGAACCTCAACAACGGCCTTAAAAGGTACAATTTTCTATCAAAGCAAATTAAAGATTTGGGTACTTCTGTATTTTAATCCCCCCCCTTGTAAGGGGGGTCTTACCAAAAAATTAGAAATTAAAAAAAATAAAAAACCCATGAATGATGCCGGTATTTTTAGTTTTTATGAAAACGAAGACAACGCAATATCATATTGTATTGAAGTTGGGCTTATAAAAGAATTAATATTTGTTGTAATAAAGGAGTTTACATGCGTAAACGAGAAACTACAACAAACAAATCCTATTGTTTCAGATGCACCTCAAAAAATTGCCGAAAAAAACAAAGTATTAGAAAAAATACATTTTTCGAAGGAATACACTTGCATATTTGGCAAGTACTTATTTTAATGTTTTATTTTGTAAAAAATGAAACTAAATTTATAAATTTAAAACGCAAAACTAAAATAAAAGAAGATAGAACAATAGTGGACTGGTTGTCGTATTGCAGGGAAGTTTGTGCCATGAAGATGATGAAATTAAAAATCGTTTTGGGTGGATTTGGAAGGATTGTAGAGTGTGATGAAGCGGTTCTAGTTAAACGTAAATACCAAAGGGGGAGGCCGGTAAAGAAAACTTGGGTATTTTGTATGCATGATACATTTTCAAAAGAAAGTGTCGTTATTGTTGTTGAAAATAGAAAGCATGAAACTATAATCCCATTGATTTTAGAATATGTAGCACCTGGAACTATGATATTCCCCGATGGTGCTAGTGTCTACAATTGTTTACCAAATTTGGGCTTTGGACATCTTTCATGCAATCATTCAACAGGCGAGTTTGTTAATAGGCAAAACAATGCCACAGTAAATCATCTCGAAACTTTATGACAAAAAATAAAAGGTGAATCAAAACAACGATATGGTACACATCGTAGTACCCTTCATTTAATTACTTTTCTTTGGAATCAAAAATATTATAATAATTTCGAATGGTTTGTTGAACACGTAAAAGAAATATATCTTATTTAGTATGTTTACATTAAATAACATGTGTTTTAATTGTTTATTTTAATTTATTTACTTTTCTCATTAATTTTAATAACAATAATATTTTAATATTTTAATTAAAAAAGGGGGGATTAAAATACAGAAGTACCAAGATCTATGAATTTTTAAAGATTGCTTACTATTGGTTAGCAAAATGTTCTTTCCAAGGTATTCAATTAATAACTGTGCATTCTACAAAAACAATTAGTAGAATTACAAAATTGATATATGAAAAAATTGAAAGTTCCATTGAAGAAACTATTATGCAGATTGGCGGACCCGGTATAATTGTGCAGTTAGATGAGAGTAAGTTCGGAAAACGCAAAGTTAATAGGGGGCATCGGGTGGATGGCGTCTGGATTTTCGGAGGAGTCGAGGACACACA
Organism: Tipula confusa; assembly: GCA_963556175.1. Classification (NCBI taxonomy): domain Eukaryota; kingdom Metazoa; phylum Arthropoda; class Insecta; order Diptera; family Tipulidae; genus Tipula; species Tipula confusa. The sequence goes on from CAUVYK010000013.1 coordinate 26,721, forward strand.
AGAAAGAAAGCTATTTACTGCTAAGGTAAGAGAGCGGAATGCAATCACGCTTACCGAGTTGATATTAAAGCATGTACTTCCTGGATCCATAATTGTTACAGATAGATGGCGTGGATACAATGAATTTAAGCAAAATAGTCATTTTATTCATCAAACAGTTATTCATAAAGTAGAGTTTATTAATTTAAAAGGCTTTCACATAAATGCGATTGAGGGCACCTGGTCTGGAATTAAAAGAACGGTACCGATTTCGATGAGAACATGGAATAAAATTGATTCAAAGTTATTTGAATTTATTTGGAGAAGAAAAAACAACAATAGTGATCTATGGAAAGAGTTTATTAAAGCCTATAACTATTATTATTTAATATTTGTTTCTATACCTTTTAATTTATTTTCTATACATTTTTATCTGCTTTTTTAACTATTTGTTTTCTTTCGTTGCATTATTTAAATAATTAAAAATTAAAATTTCTATTGAGATTCGTACCTGAGTTGTATAGTAAAGTTGGGTAACTGTTCACTTTTGGGGGGCCAGGATCGAACACATAAATTCTCCTTTTTTCGTATTGATTTAGTAAGGATCTAAAAGTAATAATTCTTACTAAATCAATACGAAAAAAGGAGAATTTATGTGTTCGATCCTGGCCCCCCAAAAGTGAACAGTTACCAAAAGTTGCTCCCAATTTGAAAGATACCGGGAGAAAAACAGGCAAAGAATCTTAAATATAAGTCAATAACAGGTTTTCTCATTAGTAGATAGAAATCAACAGTGCACATCATCTCTCTACGGATTATATAAGCGTGCTTAGATAAACTTACAATCAATAAAAACTTTAAGAAGTTATTTCCATTCCTAATATAATTATCCAATCTCCGGCGAAGAAAGTTTTTTTTTGTAGTTAAAGTTCTGATATTTTCTTGGAATAAAATATCTTTAAAATCATTTTCTTCAATTTTTAGTGACATATTGGAAACTTTAGGATATTCTATTTAAATACACATCATACTACTTAAATCTATATATTATGAAAGAAATTTACATATTGCCTGTTCTTCATATTTATATAAGGAACTGATTATACAATTTCATTAAATAAATAAGAATTGACACATTTATTTTTTTCTAATAAACATCCTAATTTGGTTTTTATAGGTCTCTTATTCATCGTTGGCATACAGATTCATACCACTTTATTTCCATAAATCATATATACAGAACGGGTCGTTACCTGCAAGCAGAAAACGAGCCTCTCCTTCGATATTTTGTTTCTAAAACCGCAAAAGATATCACAGGTATAAGCATTTCCTTTGCTGCACATAGAAAGAGTAAAAAATAAATTTTAAAACATTACAAATTAGTTAATACCGTTTAATTAAACAATACACATTTAATAGAAATTGCTTTATAACCACATTCTTAATTAGATTGTAATAAAATGTAACCAAAATATTTCTCTTGTATCACAAACAATAATTAGATTGTAATAAAATGAACCTATAATAGTTTAAACCTTTAACACGAATTTAATAAAATCAAGAAGGTAATATAATTAAACCTAAAAGAGTTTACTTCTATAATTAAAAAGTAATTAACTTTTTTATATTTTTTTTCTCCTTTTCAATCAAAGAAATAAACTCTTTTAGGTTTATTTGTATTACCTTCTTGATTTTATTAAATTCGATAATTACACCCCTTTTTTCTTAGAATGTCTTTCAATTTTATTTTCACAAGTGTTAAATTTACAATATTGAATTCTATAATGATAGGCATAATAGATATGTTGGAATATCTATTTTTTAACCGTAAAGTATACGAGATTCATAATTTTCCAGATATATTAGGAATACTACTTGATCCAAACAATAACTATAATTTTTTTTATGCTTTTATTTCTGGCGTCATTTGCACCATTCCCTTATTCATTGTCTTAATTATTAAGATATTAATTTTATACTTTTTTGTTAAAGAAAATAATTTTGTGAAGTTATATTATTATTATTTTAATCTATTCATTATTTCAATAACAGCAGTTTTACTTTTTATAACATTATTAACTTGTGATCAAAAATTACTTGATAATCAAGAATATGTTTTTAGGAATCATATATGGTTCTACAGAATTCAATCAGTTGCAGAAGTTATTTCTTTTCTAGGTACAATAGTTTTTATATGTGTTAATAATACTTATGTCTCTAAAAATGTGTAAGGAGAAAAAATAGTTTACGTATTAATAAAATAGTAATTTATTCAACAATAGTTTACGTATTAATAAAATGGTAATTTATGCAACTTAAATAGTTTATGTATTAAAAAAATAGTAATTTATGCAACTTATAATCTTTTTGATAATTTGTTGTAGTAAATAACCGCCACAGGAAATAAATGCACACTTAGAACCCAGTAACCGACTTTTTTTATTTATTTATTTATTTATAAATAAATAAAATAAAATATTATTATAGTACTAAAATAATTATATTTCCGCTATCATTATTTTCTTCTTGTCTAATTCTTGGAATTTCCATCCCTTCCGGTACACGCCTATTTCGACTAGAACTTGCAACAGACATATAATACTGCAATCGATAAGAACCTATTTCATTCAATTCATTTTCATCCAAATAAGCAATTCCATGAATAGTATTAATTTCAATTAGGTTTGATTCAGCATTAAAACCGCGTATACTAAATATCTCAAATGCAGGTGTTGAATTAATTGCTCGATGTAATTTTATATTATATTGGTACGTCATACTATTCAAAATTGTAATCCAACATAAATTATTATCATATACCATTGTTGAAGCTAACATTCTTTTCAGAGTAAAATTAAACCTCTCAATTTGACCATGACTTTGAGGGTGATATGGTCTTCAAAAAACTTGGTTGACTTTGAATTTGTAACAAAGAGATTTTATTTTGTTATTTCTAAATTCAGGTCCATTGTCAGAATGAAGAATTTTAGGTACACAACAATTCAAAAACAATTTTTCAAGTTAAAATATACTTCATCGGCCGATTTGTTTAAACATGCATATGACCAAGCAAATTTAGTGCGACAATCAATAACTGTTAGAATGTATTTAAAATCATTATTTGAATCAATAAATTGCTGCATGTATGTGATATCTATTTGAAACCGATCAAATTTATTCAAAACGATCATTAGTGTTACTGGTCCGATCACTGTCGTTACCGTGCGGCGTGAACAGACCACACATTCATTCAAAACGTTTTTAATATCAATCACTTTAATGTTTTAAAATTAAATTTTCAATTCATTATATAGAGCATCTCTCCCGCTATGAGATGCTTGGTGCGCAGTTGAAATTTTTCGTTTTTTCTTTGATTGTTGAAATCTTCAATGTATTTCATATAGTTTTCTTCATTATTTCTAATATAAATTCTATTGTTTATACAAGTCATTATTTGTGCTGTTTTTAGGTAGTTTCAGTTATCAAATCAAATCGGTTGTGGTATGAAATAAAGCTACCGTGTAATAAAGCTACCGGGTTCGAATCTCGCATTTCCCATCTATGTTAAGTATATAATTCAATATTTCTATATTAACAAGGTTAGGGTTATGGCTCAATGAAATGTTTGGTTAGGTTGTTAAATAGTACACGAAAACGATCAGGTTAGGTTAGTAATAAACAAATATTTTAACTTAACCCTATGCTGTTTAGTATAAAAATATTGAATTATAGACTAAACATAGAGAAAAAAATTCGAGATTTGAACCCGGTTGGTAGATAAGGAAACTAAGTCCAAAATATTGGTTTTTTAATTTTCTTATAGAAAATTTAATTTATTATTATTTTATTTTTAAAAAATGATTTAAAAGGATTCGAACCCGGTAGCTTTATTCCACGGTAGCTTTATTTCATACAACAATCAAATCAAATCGGTTATTAAAAGTTGGAACTCTATTATTATTTAAATATGTGACGTAATTATTGTATTTTTCTGGAGAGTGTATTTTTATGTGTTTAGGCATACGTTTAATATCTTATTTACTTATAAATAAATAAAAAAAGTCAGTTATGGGGTTTGAACCGGGCATTTATTTCGTGTGCGGTTATTTACTACGACAATATTTTTGATAATTTTATATTTTCTCAAAATTGTTTATATTATAAATTAACAAAAAAGAATCTACGGGCTAATAAATCAGTAAATTAACGAGCTAAATGATTATTGTTTGTATTATTACCCTTTACTACTTGAATCTCTTTTCATTTATATATATAAGCTACTTCTTGAAAAAATAATTAAGGATTCTTCAAATAAAAAAATAATTATGGATTCTTTAAATAAAAAAATAAACATTCTGATAATTTTTTTTTTAAAATACTAAAAGTTTTTCAAAATAAAAGTTTATTCTTTTAATTCAAACTTTCCGAAGATTATCACTGTTTTTCTTCTCCAAATAAATTCACAAATTTTTCTTTGTAGTTTATTCCTGTTATAATATCGTACTGGAACATTTCTTTTTAGGGGCAATTTAAAAAATAGAAATTTTTTAGGCGTTTATTTAAAAAATAGAAATTATTTTTCGTTTATTTAAAAAATAGAAATTATTATTATTTTATTTAAAAATAGAAATAAAAACAGTAGATATTATAAAAATAGAATTTTTTTAAACGTTTATTTCAAAAATAGAAATAAAAATCGTAAATATTTAAAAAATCGAAATAAAAATCGTAGATATTTAAAAAATAGAAATAAAAATTGGAACCGTAATTTAATTTTCCATTGCAGATCTAAATCTACCAAGTCTTGGCCTTTCCCTGGCTCTTCTGACTTCAGGCGGCAAAAGATTGTCGCTGGGTATATTGATTGATATAAGTGGAGATATAGCATCAGCATAAGCAGCGTAATAATTACTTAATAAAAAATATCTCTCAATGAATAAAAAGGATCCTGGCCTAGATGTAATAAAACAGTGCATAAATGGCTGCAAGGAATGCCAAATTCAAACGTAAATTTACAACTACATTTTTTAAGCTCATAATTAACTATGAAATTATTATCAACTAAAAACACCGTATCACTCGACCTGACAATTGAAAGCAATCTGGATATTGCAATATTAGACTCGACTTTTGAAAATTGATTAGGTAAAATTGGATTGGTAAATCGTTGATTCTTATGCTCATTAATACTAACCATGCAATAATTATAAATAGAAACAACCAAAGATGTAATATCATTTGATATAAATTTTTTTAGTGCAGAGTTCATTGATTCCGCAGAATTGGATGTTTTAATTCCATATCTAGGTAAAGGGCATTTCGAATTAGCCCAGGTTTCGACTCCAATTGATACTAATTCATTGTGGAAATCAGCATTTAGTATTCTCAACTTTTTAAATTGTGCATCAAATAAAGATTCATCATAAGTATAAACTAAAAACCAAAATTTCTGAAAAAGTATCTGGCTATTTCGGAATCTCGTTTTAAGGTTTTTGCATATATGTCTTACACAATTGCATTTGGTTATGTTTGGGGTGGTTTCAGCAACAGCGCTTAATAGACCTGTTTCCCGATCTGACATCAAAATAGTACTTCTGTTGTTTATATTAAATATTAGATCTAAGTTTAGCAAGAAAAACCTCCAACTGTCACCATTTTCAGACTCTACAATAGCAAATGCCAATATAACGAGCTGACCCTTACCATCCTGCGCTACAGCTACCAAAAGTGTACCTTTGTTTGCCCACTTAAAAATGTGCCATCGACAGTTATTATTTTCCTGCTGTTTTGGTAGAAGGTTTGCGATGCCTTCCAAGAAATAAATAACCTCTTAAATCTGCAGTTTTCAACTTGCAGAATTGAGAAAGTGGTTTCAGGGTCTAACCTTGACAAAAGCCCATTTATAAACGAATAAGAATTTTCGATTATAAGGTTACTTTTAATTTTGAATGATTTAAGAGCCTTGTATGCAGTTATATAACTAATAGACGTTCCTGTTTGCCTCCTTACTGCCGTGACGATGTCTTTTGGTTTTGCAGAATGAATATCACTTTCACTAACAGCAGATTTAATAACCGAAACTGTACTTGCATTAACGTTTGTACACACTGAAGAATGGAAAGGGGCCATCGTTCTTATCAGGCATTCGTTGGTCTTAGCTCTAAAGTTAGCCGCAACTTTAAAAAGGCAGCCTTCATTATTACATGTCATTGTAACATGCTTAGTATTACGCTGACTAATTTTAAAGGGTATTCTTTTGATTAATGCAGACTTAGAGAACACTTTTACAAACTCGTCTATGTTAATATATGTCTGTCCAACGCTAAATTCGGTAACTAACTGTCTGGATCTCATTTCCATAATTTCTTAGGATTCGTTATTTACAATGAGGTCAGAATTTTTATTTCTATTTTATAATAACTATTGTTTTTTTTTCTATTTTTGAAATAAACGCTTAAAAAATTTCTATTTTTATAATAGCTACTGTTTTTATTTCTATTTTTGAAATAAACGTTTAAAAAAATTCTATTTTTATAATATCTACTGTTTTTATTTCTATTTTTTAAATAAAATAATAATTTCTATTTTTTAAATAAACGAAAAATAATTTCTATTTTTTAAATAAACGCCTAAAAAATTTCTATTTTTTAAATTATCTCTTCTTTTTAATCCATTCCAGGACTTCCAATATTATTAGTATGTTTTTCTATCTCCGTTTTTAAAAAAAATTGAGTGGTTTACAAAATCTTTTTTGAAACTCGCATATCCCTTCAACCCATCCTTTACTACTATCGAGCCTTATTTTATATGCTTTAAAATTAATACATATAAAATTTCAGCATTTCTATTAAGCACAATTACTACAAAAAAAAGCCCTCATTGGTTTTCTAGACCCCAAAATCCATGATACTTCAACCCAATAACCCTTGTGATATTTAAGTTTTTTAAATTTGATCTCATCAAATTTTATTTCAATCCTAGGGCCTCCGATTCCAGCGCATTTTTCTTCAATTCCAAAATTTTTTGTCGATGTTGTATTCTTGATATTATTTTCTTTGAATGTCTTGTTATTACAGATATGGTGGTAAACGAAGCTTTTGACAACCAAAGATAGGACAGATGAAAAAATCGGTAAATGATATTTTTATTTTTTTATAATCTGTCGAAGCAAAAGTGGAAATTATTTTTCGACAATTCTTTTTTCTGCATTTAAAACGAAATGAGTCGTGTTTTTCTACAAAATACGTCTTTCGGGCACAGAGTACACGGCTTAATAATTCCATTTGCATAGGCAAATTCTATTGCTGTCTGTTCATTGTTAAAAATTTCTTTAAGCTCTTTTCTTTTTTGTATTACTGATAATAGTTTTAAATCGTTTTTATGAAAATAAAAAAAATACCTTTTCAGGATTCGTACTCGGGGGGTGTAATTAAGGAATCTTCAATCTAATACTATGATTGTTTGTTTTACACATATACAATTTAAGTTCAAATACATCCTTCTACAATCGGTAACGACTAGAGCAACCTCAAAACCCCGCAAAGAGGAAAGAAACATAAGTATAAAAAATGGTAAACCGCCAAAATGAGAAGATTTTATACAACATAGCCGTTTGATTTAATATCTGATATTTATCTTTATTTTCATTAATAATTTCTTCGATTGAATTGAAATAACTAAAAAAATATTTTCAAATACATCTTTTTTTAATTTCTTATCTTTAGCCAATACTTTTTCAAGCATTGAAAAGCTTAATTCAACACTAATTGATGTTGGTGGACAATTAACAAGCAAAATATAGCAAGAATGCGAATTCTGACTAACAGTCACAAGTGCAATTTTTTGAATGTTGTTGTTTCTAAACATGTGCTCCTTTACTGATGCAGGGTTTTTTTCAAACTTAAAACTAGCTAAAGCCAAATAACCTGTACAAATATTGTAATCTGAAAATCATGTAAAATGGAAATTAATTGTTATCTTCCGACTTGTAATGCACAAAGTCTGATATACAATGGGGAAATTTAAGGCCCCTTTAACTTTTTCAAGTAAAACATCCTATGGTTCGCACGATTTTACAACATCCTGACTGTCAGAAGATTATCTAAAAAATAACTTACGGCCTTTATTCAACTGAACCATCTTGTTATAATGACGTCTGGAGCAGTGGTCTTCACCCCCCCCCCCAAAAGTAGACACTTACCCATTTTTGTTATAAAAAAGGTCGCGGAATATCCATAAAAATTCTAATTAAAAGAATAGAATTTTCTTCTATTCTTGCAATCAAAGTAAAATTATTATTGAATTTAGATGCAATACAGATAAAAAATAATTTATTATTAATGTGATGTTTGAGCTTGTTTACTCTTACATGTATCTGATATATTAGGCCTAATCTTTGGGCACTTCTGTAGATGTCCCCCCCTCGATTATTTGAAAAAATAAATAAATTATTATTAAGAGCAATTTAATTTTTAATCATTATTAATAATATATACTTCTTTTATATGTTCAATGAAATCATAAAATGAATTACCAAATCTTTGTTTATACAAAACTCGTTAAGATGAAGTGTTAAAGTCGTTCTTGCCGTTCCATACTGTTGCTTATGAACCTGCTTTATCTTATGCCATTAACTTTCAACTTTGTTTGTTTTGGCTGAATTAATGGGATTAACAAATTTCTACTGTGATTTACTTGTAAATGAAAATATCCGAAATTTTCTAAACCAAAATATACTTGCGCACAATAAGAAGTGATGATAGTTCCAGGCATTATATGTTGAAATATTAATGGCCATGTTGTATCTCTTGTTTTATCTGGTACTGCAACAGCAAATCCTTGTTTTGTTTCCTAATCGTACCCGCTAAAAGTCCACTGCGTTCGCTGCATTCTTCCAACATGATGCTTGGTTTTACTAAATGGAGTTCGTTAATTTCAACATGTTTCCCGATCCCAACCGTCAAAATTGGATGGTTTATAAAATAGAGCGTACAAATTTCGACATAGACAACCCAACCAATCACCTATAGCATTATCCTGCCGATACCCGTTTTTCTTTTTAATCTCAAGAGGACAGTTTCGCCCTGTACAAGAGAATAAATAATTAGTAAAAGTTGGCTTATTGACAAACGAGAATTTGCAAAAAATGAACCTTCGCGTAAACTATATTCACGTCTGCAAAATTTTACATTGCAACGGAAGATTTAAATTTTATTATTTCCGTGGCATCATTGTTATAGATGCAAAACCTTTCAACAACAAATTCTTGTAGCTCTTAACAAACCAAGATTCTGGAAAAAATTTACTGCCGATTCTTTGGTTGTCGTAACGATGTAAATCCCTCGATTGCTTTCGATTTCTTGAATCGTTTATACTTTTTTTTATTTTTTTAATTTAATTTTTTTTGTAATACCCCACTCTTGGTATGGAGGGATATCTGCAGTAGTGCCGTGACATTCGTCGATTTCGAAAACGTCATTCACCAATGTTTCAGGTGTTTTTTGTGTCTTATAAAATTCAGAACATGCTTTTTCAATTTTTCGAAAGCAAATACTAATATTTGTACGTTCGATTTCTAATTCATATGCTGCTTGGCGTACACTTTTATTTTCGCAGTAAAAGTAAAGTAACTCTAAACACATGTTAAATTTATGTTTTGTCTCCAAAAATATGCTATTGTAGGTTAGTGAAAGACCTGAACGGCAAGGTCTATTGCAGCGAAACCTTCCATTTATGCCGTGTCTAGGCTTTACTTTTTCTACAAACATTTTAGATTCACTTATTTCGCATATTGAGGGGACAAAGAACTATTCCGTTATTTTTTGCAAATACATAAGCACTTTCTGGTGAACTAATAATTTTATTAAATTCCATTCTTTTCTTATTAGGTCTTTTTATTTTATTAATAATTAATTAAAAATTGACCAATCTGTTCTCCCCCAGTTTAACGACATTACCAAAAAATCAATTAAAATGATGTTTTTTAGTAAGATAGTCTGTAATTATATTCCGTATTCATATTTTTTTTTGCTCTTCGATCATTTTAAATTGTATAAAAAGCAGGTATTTTATATTAGAAGAAAAGTAAAGGTTGATGTAGCGCTAAAAAATTATAATTGTGTCTGAAAGTTGATTTTATGACATAATCGGTTCATTTATACTTTATAAAAATGGTTTAAAAGCACATTAGTACTAACATGGTTAGAAGCACATGAGGATTTTATGTTTTTTAAAATCTTAAAAGTTTATAGGAAATTATACACTTCTCATGTTTCAAAAGAATAATTTCTATCCGAATTATTCGGCGCTGATGAATACCAATTGAATTTTTTGTTATAAACGAAATAGTTGGTTCAATATTATCTTGTCTAAAAGTATATTTTGCAATGAAATAAATTTAGAAACTTTGCTATAAATGTAAAAAAAAAAGGTTGCAGAACTGTATACAGGAGTTTTAAAAATACCGTTTTTTTGTAAAATAAATTACTTTTTCTGACATTTTCCGAAATTGTTATTTATGGCCCGCAAAAGTTACTTTCAGTAAAATAATAAAAATAACAGGGTAATCAAGGCATACGTTTGAGCGGATACACAAGCTAGTATATTACAAAATAACATTGAATATCAAAGAAAATCTTGCCAACCGTGAAAGCCTGATAGATACACAGGTTCAGATTTATAAAGCAAAATTTGGTAAACGAAAGTTAAACAAATGAAATATAATTAAAACTGTTTGGTTTTCGAAAGGGCCGAATAAACAAATGATATAATTTTTTTGCATTAATTCCAGAAAACGCGATGTGAAAACGGCAAATAGTATTTTTTTTAAATCGTTATTCAAGGTTCTATTGTGATCCCCGATGATTAAAAGGGGTAATCTTTAAAAAATCTTGATTTCAAACATCATTGCGTAAATCACAACATTTCTTTCAAAATAGTGATGTTTCTGAAACCAATATAACCGAGTGCACATTGAATGCTGTTAATAGAACTGTCCCCATACGGTGTAGAGTACAGTAGAGATTGTAAGGAAAGTTGTAATAATTTGTGTGGAGAAGTAAAAACAGACGAATTTTGTGGAAGCTCTTTTGATGTTATTATGCTATTAAACGATGGTTCTTAATTTAGTCTTAAGTTATTCTTTTTATTTTGTTATATTATGTTTTTGTAAAACATGGTAAAATTTAATCAGGATTCGACCCGTATGGGTACTAATGTGCCTTGGAGCTCTCGATGCTTTCGTTCCTCAAATTCTTCATCAAAAGATTATCAATTAGTTTGTCTGGTTAAATTGACCAGTTACCCCAATAAAAAATTAGTAAAAATATAATAACAATAGATTTTAAGATAATTGACAATTAATAATAAAGCAAAATTTAAACAAATTGTATTAAATCTAACATCATATCCAATAAATTTTTCCTAAAAATAAATTTAAATCTATCAACATAAATATCTTACACCACATTCGTTAAATCCGCGTGATTTGTTGCTTCTCTTATCATACCCCTTTTAATTAAAGACCACATGCGTCAATAGTTTGTATCCGCTCTTCAATTTCATTGTTTAAAAATTTCCGTGAGTGATTGACTGTATGGTGGTTAATATCCAAATCTTGTAATATTTCTTCGAGATTAAATAACCTCTTCAACAATCTGTAATAACTGTTGAGCTTGGGGCTATTCTGCGTCTTATAGTCTCGTTTTGAGTGTCTCTACTCCGATTTTCCACCACCTCAAAAAATACGAAATGTGAATATCCTCTTACAACACCACCAACCGCCCACACGGTATACTGCACTAGTCTGCCACGATGGTACTTTCTTTTTGTTATAACTGTTTCATCGAGTTCGACGGTTTACCCAGGAGCCACTCTTTACTCATTGTGATGATTTTCAGAAAAAATATTAAATGCCAGGTCGTTAAATATAGAATACTAACATGAAACAGTAGAACTGTCTATTTCCAGTTCCATATTTACGCCAATATTTCATACCCCCTTAAACCATTTGCACAGGATGTTAGAATTGTTTCGATGTCAATTTTTGAATTTGTAAAAATATTTCAACTAAACAAATTTTTGTTGTTTGCACATTTCTTTCCACGCCATCGCTTATAACAGCGATAAACTTCGGCTTTAGAGGTCATGGAAATCACACTCTTTGTACAGATAGGGATCTTGACTATTTCATTCGCCAGTAATAAGGAAATTAAGGTTTGACGGTTGGTCAGTTAAATCCTTAATTTAGTAATTTTTGGTTAATTATATTGTATTTACTTTTTTACTGGGGAGTAACTGCGCAATTTAAACAAACTTTATATTTGGTTGCTAATTTCCTTTCCACATCTCTTGATAATAATTTTTAAACTTCATCATTCCTTTCCCTGATAACACTTTCATGAGAGATACCCCTAAATAGAAAAATAAAACTGTTCCAAAAGCAAAGTAAATTGTTGGATTATTTTTTGTTTAAATTTAAAAGGTGAATATCGAATTTTTGAAACCTGGGACACCCCGAAAAACGGGTCGGACTGTATACGTAATTATAGCTTCCGAAAACTGATCAGACTCCATTTAAACTTTATTTGACAATAAACAAAATAATTATATTTTTTCAATAAAAACGTGCCAGGATTTGAACCTTTCTAACGATCTCTGTCTTATCAAGAAAGCTTATAAAATAAAATAATTTCATTTCCAGTTCTTGAAATGGCATTTATTTTACCACCCGATTTAAAAGAATTATATCCTCAACAAGAAGAATTCATAATAAAATGTACAGAACAAATAAATAATAGAAGCACGGCAATCTTTTCATCCCCTACAGGTACAGGAAAAACAATTTCTTTACTTTCATCTATTTTAAATTTCCCTAACGAAAAAGTTTATTACACATCAAAAACGTACGACCAATTAAATCAATCGGTAAAGGAATTAAAAAGATTTAAAAAGGGAACAGCCTTCGTTTTAGGCTCTAAAGCCATTTATTGCAACAACACAACAATAAAAAAACAAGCAAACTCTGATTTAGAAAAATTGAACGATCTTTGTAATAAAGCCGTTTTAAATAATTGTTGTGATAAATTTCCAGAAACCTTTACAGGTTTAATTGACAAACCATTTTCTATTGAGGATGCATTTTTAAAAAATAAAAATGGTTGTCCATATTTTTTTATAAAGAATCAAAAAGCTAATATTACATTCTTACCTTATCAATTTATATTCTCTAGGCAAGCAAGAAAGAGTTACGAATTAGAATTAAAGGATTCTATTGTTATAATAGACGAAGCACACAATGTTTATGAAACTGTAATACAAATAAACACCGTAATTTTAGAAATAAAATTTTTAAAACGGAATCTTTCACAAATTTCCAAATTCTTAAAAGAAAAATGTTTTGAACTTTTATTTTTTGTAATAAAAAAAATAATTCTATTTTTAGAAAATAATGAATGCAAAGAAAATAAATTAAAGGACTATGAATTAAAAGAAAAATCTTTGAAAATAAATGAATTTCTTATTCTTTTAGAATTAGAAAATTATAATTTTATTTCGTTAGAAGATGAAATTAAAGAAAGTTCTTCTATTTCTAAAATTGAAGAAAAAAATGAATTCTTTAAAATAATAAATTTCATTTCTCTTCTTACTTTTAGTGATGACGGTGGTAGGATCTTTTATAATGAAAATCAAATTAAATTTTTACCTTTAGATCCCAAAATTTATTTTGAGGATTTAAAAGATGCAAAATCAATTATTTTTGCTGGTGGAACAATGGAACCAATTAATAATTTAAAATCAATTTTTGAGGATTTAAATTATTTTTCATTTGAAAATGTTTGTAAAAATATTTCAATTTCCTTAATTGAAAAGGATTTAATTTTAAATTATAAAAATAGAAATTCTTTGATAAATGAAGTTGTTAAAATGATTGAAGAGTTAATTCTTTTGTGTTTAAAAGGGAATGTTGTTGTGTTTTTACCTTCTAAAACCTTTTTACTTAAAATTAAAGAATTGAATTTTGTATTTTCAAAAAGAATTTTTTGGGATTCAAAAGAATTTTTTCTTGCTGAAAATTCTGTGCTTTTTAGTGTTTTAGGTGGAAAAATGAGTGAAGGCATTAATTTTTCTGATGAAATGTGTAGGTTGTTAATTATTGTTGGTGTTCCTTATCCAACTATTTCCTCGGAGCTTAGAGAAAAGGAAAAATATTTCGGATCTGAATATTCAACAATTCAGGCAATGAAAATAGTTAACCAGGCGATTGGGAGGGCTGTTAGGCACAAGAATGATTATGCGGCTGTTGTTTTAATTGATTCTAGATACAATAAGCTTAAAAAATACTTTTCTAGCTGGATGACAAATTATTTAAATACAAAAAAGTGGCAAGAAATTCAAGTAGAAATTAGAAAGTTTTTCATGCGACAAGAAAAAAATATAAATTTATAGTTTTTTGCATAAAATAGAAATGTTAATTTAATTTTATTTATTATTAATTTTATTTAATTCCTTTTTACAGTTTAATTCCTTTTTACTGTTTTATGCTTTTTTAATAATCTCATATTTTCTTTTGTTCTATTTTTAGACTTTTCTTCTTTAGTATCTTTATTTTCTTTTATAATAGCATAATTACCTCCCGCAATTTTTTCAAAATCAGTTAATATTTTTTTATATAATTCATCTATTTGTTCTTTAGATAAATTATCCCCTTCTTCATATTCAAAAGTTTCCTCTTTATTTTGAATTAAAGGTGGTAAATAATTATCAAATTTCTTTTCTTGTATTCTAGATTTAATTAATTTTAAAATTTCTCTATCATCTATTGTTGTTATATTCTCTTTCCTCTCAAATTCTATATCTTCTGTCTCCAATAAACTGTTTTTCTTTCGTTCTTTCCCAGTTACTTCGCCGTTGCTCTTCCATTTTTGTCTTTGCATTGGGGGTAGTAAAAAAAAAAGATGAAAACTGACTAATCGGTTATTTTAAGACAAAGAAGGCGATAGATTGCCTTCCAGGTTGGAGGTTTTAAATAAACGAACAAAATCATTGATTATAAAAACATTTTGTTGCTGATATTATTTCGTTTGACCATCATCTTAGATAAATCAAAGAATCCGACAATTAAAACTTCGTTGATGAACGCAATTTATTACAAAAACTTTCTCACTCTCCGTTGATATCAAACAAATCGACTTCAATTCGTTATACAAAAGCTCGATGGGATTTGTTTTTGTAATATCAGATGTATGTAAATCTTTTTGGAACTGCGGTACGAATTTTTTCGTGAAAAATACTTTGACGCATCCACACAAAAGATGAAACAACAATTGTACACATACTCGGCTGTGTTGAATCAATCCTAAAATATTAACGTCCTTAGAACCTAAAAAATTTACAAACAGGCAAACGTAAATCTTGTTAAGTGAAAAAATTGGTTAACCGAATACGATTTCCAAGTTTTACAACGCATAAAAAATATTAAAAATTGATTTTTCTGGGAATAGAATATTTTTATAAAAAAAATAAAGTTTATAAAAGAAAGGGATTTTATGCAATTAATAAACAAGAAGTGGTTGACAGAGAACATCAAAAAATTAACAAACCAAAGATGTGTTATTATAACAGGAGCTGGTGTAAGTGTTAGTGCAGGAATTCCAGATTTTCGATCTAAAAAGGGGATTTTTAAAAATATTAAAAAAGAATTTGGTGTTTCAGGCATTGAGATGTTCAATTATCAATACGGTTTAAATATAGAAACTAGAAAAAGTTATTTAAAGTTTATTGCAAATCTGAAAGAATTGTGCAATAAAATTAAACCTTCATTAACACATTTTAAATTAAAAGAATTTAGTGAAGAACAAAAAAAATGTACAATTTATTCACAAAATATTGATGGCTTAGAAAAGAAGGCAGGCCTAAAAGATTTGATTTATTTGCATGGAGATTTAGAATCTTTAAAGTGTATTCATTGTGGTTTTATTCTCCCTTTTAATTCAAAGAATTTAAACTTTTTTAAGAAAGGAATTGAAATCCCCTGTAAAAGTTGTGAAGTAAAAAGAACTTCTTTTAAAGGATACATGCATACCAACATTATTCATTATAATCAAACACACCCAAATGCCAATGAAATTGCAAAACAAGCCGTAAAAAATAAAAGTTTAACACTTTTAATTGTAATAGGAACTTCTTTAAAAATTAATGGAATAAAACAATTAATTAAATATTTTAAAGCAAATATGAATGAAGATAGAATAATTTTACATATAAGTCCAGAATTACCAACAAAAAATAATATGCAATTTTTTACACATTTATGGAAAGGAACAATTGAAGGTTTTTTAAAAAATTATTTTAATATTTTAAATAATGAAGAATCAATTATAAGTAGTTTTATTAAAGAGATGTCCTCTTTGATGGAAGAGGAAAGTTTAATCAAATTAAAAAATAATTAAATTATAAGGTAGAGCTACATTAAAATAAATATTAAATTGATTTATCATTTAATTTGATTATAATTTGATTATAATTCTCTTTTAATTTAATTATAATTCTCTTTTAATTTAATTATAATTCTCCTTTAATTTAATTTTAATTTTTAAAAATTCTTTATAAAAATCATCCATTTTTTCAATTATTTTCTTTTTAATTGGTAAATTAAATATCTCTGATAAATAGATTATTAATTCTAAATATTTAATATTCATTTTATTAAATATTTTAATTAATTTTTCTTTTTCAAAATTATTTTTTAATATTAAAATTATTTCTTTATCAAATTCTTTTTTTTCGTAAAAATATTCTAATAATTCATTTTCTAGGCCGTTAATATTTTTTATTATCATAATTTCTATTAATTTTTTATAATTTGTTTCTTCTTTTAATCTTTTAATTTCTATTTGTAATTCTTTTTTACTTTTTTCTTCTTTTTGAATTGTTTCATATTTTTCTTTTGTATCATCCTTTAAAAAGGTTATTAAACCATCAGCACCTCCTGTTATTATAAAATGTTCGGAATTATTTGATAATGTTTTAATTATCCAAATTCTATCTTTGTGTACTTTTTTTTGGTAAATAATTTTACCTTCTTTAATAAAATATATATTTCCATTAACATCTCCAATTAAAACTAAATCTTTATAAACAGCAATACTAATAATTTGTGTATTCATTTCTAAAGAATTTAAAACTTCTAAATTATTTAAATTATGAATCCTAAATGTTTTATTTCCACTAAATAAAAATCCATTTCCTAAGTAAAGAACATTAATTTTTTTATCTAATTTTAAAGAATTGATTAAATTTAAATTTTTATCAAATAAATTAATTTGTTTTTCAAAACAAATTGAAATAAATTTATTATTTTCTGTTAAATAATTAATTTCATTTTCCACTTCAACTATTTTAATTATTTTAATTTCTTTATTTTCTAAATTTATTTTATTATAATAATCTGTTAATAAATCAATAAAATTAATTTCTATTAAATTTTCATTTTTTAAAAATTCTATTTTAATTAATTTATTTTCACTTGCACAAAATAGATAATTATTTATTAATTTAATTGAAATTAATTTAATATTTTTAATAAAATAAATTAATTTATAAAAATAATAAATACACATTGTATTATCTTTGGAACATGTAATTAAATATTCTTCATTATTAGTAATTGATAAAATTGGTTCACTATGATCATAAAATAATTTATATCCTTCATTATTAAAGATTCTTAATCTTCCTGAATTTGTTGCAATAATTAAATCATTTTCTTTGTTATTTTTTTTAAAAAAAGACAAATCTGTTATTTCGTCATTATTGCCTATAATTATTTTATTATTTATAATAAATTCATATTCTTCTGTTAAAATAACATTTTGTGAATATTTTAATATTCTAATATTATTAATTTTTTTATTTGTTTCAAAATCAAATAAATAATTTTCTTTTGCTAAAATTAATTTTGTGTCATTAAAAATTGATGCGCCAATAATCTCTTTTTTTATTATTTTATTTTTTAAAATTAAATTCTTTTTATTATCTAAAAAAAATAAATTATTATTAAAATTTAAAATTGAATTTATGCAATTTTCACCAATTTTCTCTTTTATTTTTTTAGATAAAAAATAAATAAATCCATTTAAATCACCAAGTAATATATCTTCTTTATAATATAAAGAAGAATTTGTTAAAAAATTTAAATTTTCTTTTAATTCAAAAAAATATTCTATTTTTTTATTTTCTATCGAATTTAAATTAAAAAGATCAAATTTGTAAATACTTTTTTCGTTTATTATTTTATAATTGAATAATAAAGTATTCTTAAAAAAAGAAAGAATTAAAAATTCTTTTTGGATTGAAAAATGTGAAATTTGATGATCAAAAATAATTTTTATATTTTCAAAATAAAGGCAATTTTTTGATGTTATAAATACTTTTCCATTTGAATAACAAATAAATTTAATCGGATCTTCAATGGTTAAAATCAATTGACTGGTAGAATTCTCTATATTTGTTAAATAAAGCTTGTTGTTGTATGCTGTGTATAATCCTTCCTCACTTAGAAAAAAAGAAGTTGTATTACAAATAGGAGGAATGTTTTTAAAAACAGAAAAATGCATTGGGTGAATTATATTTTTAACTGATTTAATTTTATGTGGGTTCGATTCCTCATTTCTAAAAACAGAAAAATGCATTGGGTGAATTATATTTTTAACTGATCTAATTTTATGTGGGTTCAATTCCTCATTTAGAAAAGCAGAAAAGTGCATTGAGTGAATTATATTTTTAACTGATTTAATTTTATGTGGGTTCGATTCCTCATTTAGAAAACATTAAGATTGAAACTTAGAAAAAATATTCGTGTGTCGAAAATTAAATATATAGTAATGGTTGATATTTATTCAAAAACAGAAGCCCGTTGTAATTGAACAGATATCATTACAAAATAACTATTCTCACAAATCCGTTTTTTTAGTAATTAACAATTTCATGAAAAAGATTTTGTTTTTTACGAGACTCTTTCAAATTATTTTAGAAATACTCGAAATATAAAATTTGTAATGAAAGACAATTCTATACGACTGTACAAATCAAAGAACTGAAGTTAAACAATAGTGGCTATGAAAGAAGTCTTATAACGCAGTTGATAAAACGACTCACAAATTAGAACAGGGCAATTCTCAAATATGTTTTACCTTACACAATAATTATACTAGGAAAAAGGTGCTGATCTGTTTTATAAACCAAAACACACACTTTAGAATCTTTGTGCAAAAAACTAATCTCTTTATTTAAACGGGTGGCGTGCCTGTCTGA
Source organism: Tipula confusa (assembly GCA_963556175.1). Classification (NCBI taxonomy): domain Eukaryota; kingdom Metazoa; phylum Arthropoda; class Insecta; order Diptera; family Tipulidae; genus Tipula; species Tipula confusa. Next base: position 46,011 of record CAUVYK010000013.1, read on the forward strand.
TAATACTGCAGCACAACTACGAAAGAAAATAAAGTTATTTTAGAGAAGAAAAATGATTTATAAAAAGTAGAATTATTGGGTTAAATAAAAAGATGTTTAAATGACGATTCAAAATCAGAATAAATTTAAAATTTCCAAGGTCATTTATAAACAAAGACAAATAAAATTTAAATAGAAAGAGAATTTAAAGGGGCGAAAAACATTCTAAGTAAATTACCTTTTGAACATACATTCATTATCATCCATCCAGTTGAAACTTTGACCTTTCCGTCCTCACATAATTTTTTATTTTTTTCGATCCGTTTAACAATTACTGTATGAGCGTCGGTGTCAGTATTAACGAAAACTTAATATTGACTATTCGTCCAATGGTTATTGCGTTACTGGGAAATGTTGCTATGTGCTGCCCCTCTAACACCATGATTTTTTTTCTCGATCATACATGTCTAATAAGTATTAAAATTTCATGAGTGCTCGTTTTAAATATTGATTCTAATTATGAAATATAATCCGTATAATATAAAAAATAAACCAACCTTCTTGCGTTGCACTCATATCACCGTGATGTTTGGTTTGTCTTAGCAATACCAAATTCTAGCAATAAGTTTCATTGTAATTTTTAATAATATATTTATTTCTACCCGCATATTAAAACATCACTTTTTTGAGAAAATTAACGCATCGTTTTAATCAAAGCTTTAAAGATATTCTTATATCCTGTTTAAAAATGTTGTTTCTTATATCTTTGTGTTTATAGTATTACAATAAAAAAGAATTTAATCTTTAATTTTATTATACGATTTAATTGTCTTATTCTTTAGGCCGAATTTACATTTGTTATCACAATATTAAATAAATAATTATTTTGTGCTTTTAAGATAGCAATTTTGGTAATAGACCGGTAATGGGGGCCCTTTATAAAAAAAAAAAATATCCCAAAAATGAACTTAACAATAATGAACGAGAAAACTAAAACGCCAGAATCTACTATTGCCTATTTTTCAAACCTAGGGTTGATAAACTTGGAGTGTTCAAACTGTTTGGTATGTACAGGTCAGACACATATTGGAAGAGGCAAATCTCGTCAGGGAGTAAATATAAGGAGTCGGTGTTCCAAAAAAACATGTCGGAAATTTACTTCAGTTTTCAAAGAAACAATGTTTCACGATTCTAGGTTAGAATTAAAAACAATTTTGAAGATGATGTATGCCTATGCCAGTAAAGAAACATACAATAATGCAGTATTGGAATGTGAAGTAGCCAGATCGACAATCGAAACATTGTTTGGTAAATTTAAGGGAGTGATGGTTAATATGGCTGAAGAGAATGAATTACCGAAAATGCCTGTCGATGACGAATACGAAGTTGATGAATGTCATTTATTTACAACAAAAAATGACCAGGGTAGAATTTTGCGCGGACAAAGTTTTTGGGTAGTAGGGGTTTTAAATCGAAGAACAAAACAAATAAGATTATTACTTACATTGCGCAGAACAGGGGCGATTTTATGTGAATTTATTCAAAATAGTGTTGAAACGCCGGCAATTGTAATTTCGGATTTTTAAAGAGGGTATTTGGTAGTTTAAATTATGATCATAGGAGAATTAATCGTTCATTGGAGTTTGTTTCGAGTCAAGATAATAGTATTCACACCAACAATAATAAGCGGTTATGGCGAACTTTACGTGAATATTTTCCTTTAAATTCAAGAATTATTGATATTAAGAAGAAGCTTAAGATTTACGAGTTTGAGAGAAATTACGAGATAAAAACTAGGTCAGAAATATTTTTTCTTCTGGTAGAAGCTATTAAGTTGTTTTTTAATTTAATTTTGATTTTTTTTATAAAGGACCCTCAATTACCGCAATTTTTTCTCGGCCTTGTTTGTTTAACAGATTATAAATAACAAGGATTCAGAATTAGCTTGGTTGAAAATATTTAATAATGATATGGAGAATGGTAGATTTAAAATCGGTAATCTAAAAACACGGCGGTTGAATATTTATAAACCTATACTAATTTTAAAAATGGTATATACCTGTACAATTTTAATATATACTTCCCGTTTAAAGTTAGAAAATATTTAATAACTTTTTTTAATCAAAAAAAGTCACAGCAACTTTTAGCGCTGATAATTGTATAAAATAAATGCAAACCTCGATACTTTTTTAAAAAACATCCAAAAGAACAAGTTATTTCAGTTGTTTGACAATATCAAAGGTTGTTTTGTTTAACTTCATAAACCATGGGAAAAAATACGTTAATTAATTTAAATATTAAATCAATTTGTTTAACATCCTATTTCTTTTAGGAACTGTAGTTTTAAGAGCAGACCCATAGCCCTAAATGACATTGCTATGTAATTGTGGCTTGAAAATACCTAGAATTATTTCACATGTACCGTCCGTAACCATAGTTTTTCTGATTTTTATATCCTTTTCCCCTGTCGGTATAAAATATGTTTTCCTTTTCAATGTATAAATGAGTTAAACCAATTAACTTTTTTCATCATTGTTCTGTTCTTTCCGCCATATTTCTACTTTGTGACCTTTTTGCATTTTCCTGTGATGATACCTTTCCTCCAATTTTAATTATGGTTTTTCTATTGTTTAGGTCATGGTTCTTCTATTGTTTTCGTCAAGGTTCTTATTATTTGACTCGTTTAATAGATTTCTTAGATATTAAAGACGATTTATTAATAATGTTATTGCTTAATCCTTTAATTATTAAACGAATAATCTATTAAATGAATAATTCTACTAAGATTTTCGAGGTACATTTTTTAAGTCGCTTGTTTTTGATATCTTTTTCCCGCAAAACCAGCAAATGGCATCGTTGGGCAACTTTTTTATATAATTGCTCAATCAAATCCTTTTTAATTGCATTTTGCAGAGGTTACAAAAAAGCGAAGCGTCTTTCAGAATGTGTCAACTAAAAGTTTTCTTCTCCGTTATTTCTATTACGATGTTTACATTATTAACCAACATAATGTAATAAAATTATTCAGAAGTTTTTAAAGTAGGTTGCTTTTATTTCGATATGTCCAAGCCTGTAGACTTTTATATTAAGTCTTGGTGGATGGTTGTTCCTATTCAAAAATTTGGAAGGATAATTTTATCAATGTCTGTCGACCAAAAGAATATTGTTTATTTCCTAACAAATACAACCTTTTTTTCACCTAAAGTCTTCTCTTATTTATAGATTGTAGTTAAATTTAGTTTTAAATTGCATACTTAAAAAATAAATAATCTTTAAAAAAAATAAAAGTTTCTCTATTAACAAATAAACTTCTTTTTAACGTCGTTTTTTTGCCACATAAATAAAACCAACAGTATTATAATTAAATGGAAGGGGATTGTATTCTTAGTATATTGCAAATCTCTATTGTATAATTATAACCAAACATTTATTTATAATTAAAGATTCTTTCCTAACCGTGATTGTTTATTCAACACGTTAATATTTTAAAGAATAATGCCAGATTTTATTGTAAATAATCACAGAGAACGTTAATAAATATTCGGTTATATTTCAGAATAAAGGCTATGGGAGGCGTTGAAGAGTTACATACCTCTAAATTCTCTTTTCAATTATAACAAAAGTCTTTTATATTGTTTGCAGTAGATAGATTGACGAAGTTATTTTTTAAATATGCTACTACAGGATCGGAGATGAAAATTAAAGTCTTAATTTTACAAGTAAAACATAAAAAGCAAATTGGAAGAACCTTGGATCACAATAGAAAATTTCCCCCGGCGGACTCACAATAGAAAATTCCCCCAAAAATTCCCGCCTAAAAATATTTAAAAAAAATTCAACTAGATCATGGAAACACCCGATTCATTTGAACAAGTACTTCTTCGTGTATCAAAACTTGAATTAATTGAAATCTTAATGCAAAATATTTTTTTGAAAAGAGAATCTCGCTGTGTCGAATGTACTTATCCGAATTCTTTTGTTAAATACAGCCGCCATGAAGATGGTTTTGCATGGCGGTGTATGACTCGAACATGTTGAAATCATAAAAAGTACTATTCGATACGTAAGAGTTCTTTTTTTGAACCGTTTAGTACAAGCTTGGTAACAATTTTACGTATTGTAATAAAATACGCTACGCGGCAACCTCGGTATAGTATTACCTTAAGTCTTGATCTAACAGGATTTACAATCAAAAGGATAATTGATAAAATTGTTGAAATTATTCCCGAACCCGACTTTTCGGCCAATAAACTTGGTGGTCCTGGAATCAATGTACAGATCGATGAAGTAATGTTAAACTTCAAATGTAAAAGCCACCGCGGGCGTTCCCCTGAGAACTGAACGGATGCTTTATGCATCGTTGAAGTTCGAGAAAATATTACACGTGTTTTTGCTTGTGTAATACCGAATAAGCAATCTTCAACACTAGTCCCCATTATATGTAATCAGGTAGCTAATAATTCAATTATTTGGACAGATGAAATGCGTAGTCACGCTTGTTTACCTAACTTCAATTATGTGCACCAAACAGTATGCCTTAAGTATGAATTTTCAAATTCGGCAAATGGTGTTAATACTCAAGCTGTTGAATCATTTAACAATTGTTTAAAATTGGAGATAAAACGACGTAAAGGAGTTGAAACCGGTAAGAGAAGGATTTTTTTAAAGGAATTTTGTTTTTATTTTAACAACAAGAATAATTTCTTTGGTGTGGTTATGGATCTAATTAAATGTTCATCCCAATTTTTTTTTATTTTTCACAATAGAAAATTTCCCCCCGGGGGGGAATTTTCTATTGTGATCCGAACCTTTAATTCTTTGAAAAAAATACAATGAAGAGGAACACGAATATGTCTTAGTTTTAATAGAAACAGAGTCACTGTTCTTTTTCAAAAGACTGAAGGGATATTTATAATTACTGTTTGTTAGGTGGTGTATAGCACGTTAACCCTGCATCCATTCTTTGAATTTAGTTAATCTATTGCTATTTTTTGTCGTAACTGAATAATAGAAGCTGTTGGTTTCATGAGAACCTTCGACCGAGAACACAGCACAAACATGTTGGACATATACGGGGTTGTATTTAAATGAAATCAACATTTCACTTTCATTTCAAAGATATGAATTAAAATTATTTTAAAAGATATTTTATGTAAAAGGGTGTAGAATATATTCGTTTTTAACATGCCCACTTTCGTTTTGAAATTAGCTATTTTAATAAATAATTAAATTTACCTTTTTTTACAAAATAAATTTTTTGTTTTTTTTTAAAAAGGTAAATCAAAAGTAAAATAAATAAAAAAGTAATTTTTTAATCCCTTCAATGACTTTTAATTTAAAATCTTTTACTGCAATATCAAATCCAAACATTGCCTTTATTACATATTGGGGAAAGTCTGATGAAGAATTAAATTTACCAACAAATGAAAGTATTTCTTTAACCTTAGATAAATTAATTACATCAACAACTATTGAAGAGGCTTTAGAAGATGAATTTATTTTAGATCAAAAAAGAGAAAAAGTTCCTCAAAAAATGAAAAAAATTTTAGAAATTTTTAAAAGAAAAGTTTTTTATCAAGGGGGATTAAAAATTATTTCAGAAAATAATTTTCCGAAAGCTTGTGGACTTGCAAGTTCTGCAAGTGGATATTCTGCGTTAGTAAAAGCATTAGATGGTTTTTTTAATTGTGAAATGACATCTTCAGAATTATCTGTGATTGCCAGGCTTGGATCAGGAAGTGCAAGTCGTTCTTTATTTAACGGCCTTGTTTTGTTGAAACAGATCAATGAGAAATCTTTTGAGAGTCAATTAATTGGTGTCTGGGATGAATTAAAAGTCTTGGTTGTTGTTGTTACTGAAGAAGAAAAGAAGGTTTCAAGTACACAAGGAATGATCAATACGGTAAAAACCAGTTCTCTTTTTCCAATGAGGCTTATAAATTTAAAGGAAAGAATCCCTTTAATGTTAAAATCTTTAAAAGAAAGAAATTTTGAAGATACAGCCATTATAGCCATGAAGGATTCGAATGAAATACATGCATGTTGTCTTTCTTCCTTTCCACCACTTTGTTATTTATCGGATGAATCTTTTAAAATAATTGAAGCTGTAAATTTTATTAACCAGCAAGGAATAAAAGTGTTTTATACTTTTGATGCGGGAAAGAATTGTTTTTTAATTACACATAAAAAATATTATAAGGAAATTAAAGAGGATTTTGAACGAAATTATAAAATTGTGGAGGCATTGTAATTAAAATTATTGAAAAAAAATAGTTAAAACTTATACTTTAATTATATTAAAATAAACAGAGTTGGATTTATAGCGCTATTTCTGGTTGTATATCAATAAATTTAACTATCGGGTTTATTTTATTTCGTACAGCTAAGAATTCATTGATACACTATAAAATAAAAACAAAGTATTTTAAATGGATAGATAGTTTAAACAAACTTACCAACAGAACAGTTTTTGTATTTATTTTACAGGTTCATATTTTAAAATTATTTCTAAAATATTAATTTAATTAAAAAAAAACTTCCCAAGTATTCTTTTTACACTGCGACGTAAAATGGAAATTTTTATTTTACATTTCTTATTTTTTTTAGTTCATATCAATTTATCTCGGTTGTTTTTATCTTAATTATTTTTCTTTATAAATAACGGCCTGATGTCTGAACTTAATATCCTTTCTGATCACGGGTTACCATTATAATACATTTAATTATTAAATTTTGGTTCAACATAACAAATATAAACGGTGGTTTCAAAAACCGTGTCTTGGAAATAATTGTTACAACACCAAACAACATAATTTTTTAACTTCGCTTAAAAAAACTTTCATTACCATGACAAATTATTCGTGAGTTAACAGATAGTTTAAATCAATATTCATTCTCTCATAAATACAATTCAATTTTTTTGTAATTGTTAAAAAAATGTTTTATAATTCTCTAAATAGAATTACTACTAACATGTTAATATAAGTTCGTTTATCAAAAAATGACATTTTTTATGTTGGTTGGGTTACAATTTTCAAATAAAGATTATTAGATTGAGATTTTGTCTTCAGATCTTCTAAATACTGCATCCTTTGCTCATAATTGTCACAGATTGTTTTGTAAATATTAATTCTCTATGCCATAACAGAGGAAGCACAACTGAACTTATTCAGATAAAATATCGAAATAAGCGCATTTAAAGTGAAGTTCAGCCACCAATATTTCTTAATGAAAGACATGACAAGGTAAAAACCATTCATATTTTTTTATTTACTGTAATACTTTTAACACCCGTAATACTTTTAATAACTGTAACATTTTTAATATATTTAGATTAGTAGAGTACTATTGTTTAACAGCTTGAAATATAGGCCTCATGGTCTTAATTAATTTTTAAACAACCCAAAGTATTTTTTATATGTTCCTCTTTTGATAATGATGGGATCTATGCATGATTTTGCGCTATACATTTAAATTCTAATTATAAGCGACGCATCCATATGATAATGTATTCCATACGCCTTTTATTTTATGATTATTGGTCTGCTTGTTCATACTGCGCACAAGTTTAAACAGATTTCTTTGTTAATTCCTTTTGAAATTTCTGTTTTTGTAGATTTTATAGCTCCATAGTATTTACTAGTGCTTTTTTTCAAAGCTTTATACCCTTCATAGTTTATCATGTAATCAGGTGTTTATTTCAATCATATTTATTTTCTTTACGAGGAACCCTTGCTCCGGAAATAAATTGTTTAGATCATCTGTCTTGTTTTTCAACAGTTTCTTTTAATAAATAATATAGTATACATAACAATTGTTTGTACTTGTCCAAAAACCGAAATTTCATATTTTTCTCATGAATATAGTGTTGTTCGTATCATAAAACATAACTTTTTTTTTGATTTAAACTTTAATAATTGAGTATTAGATAGATTTATTACATTGTCAGATAAACAATATTGTCATGAATAAATAGTGAATTTACGTTCTATAATTTTGCGAGAGCCATGTAATATTTTAAGCGTTATTTAAAAATATGTTAAGATATATGATCAAAATATTTTATAAAATTTTAGTGCTGGGCTTTATATTTTTTTTATCAAAAAACACGCCTTGAAATAGAAATAAATGTATGTTTACCATAATTTTTTTAGATTTACATTAAAAAAAACATTTACGAACGAACAACCCATTTCTATAAATCATTCAACACTCCCTTTTAAATATAAACTTTAAAATCAAAAATTCATAGATATTTACGTACACCTTTGTTGACCCGAAAATTGACAGTCAAGTACTCGCTACATTTACTTAGTATCATAAAAATTTAGCGTAAAATCTATTGTTTCATTAAATGTATAAGGACGATTCTGAATGTCTTATAAGGGAGATCGCTCTTTTATGAATAATCAAACGTGATATTTATTTTGAAACTTAGAAGTAGGCAATGCAATGTAGAAACTGGACAATAAATATTTTTTTTCTATCTCAAGTCAAACATAGAACAATGTAGTTTCACAACATGTATTATTTAAAATACTAAGAAAATTAACATACGTGTTTTTATAAAATCTGCTAAAACATTTATGATCCAATCTTTTAAACGCCGAAAAAATATTCTTACCTTTATCATATCTATTGTTACAAAGTTTAGAAAATGATTGGATGTAGCAATGAAACTCGATATTACATACATATTATAATATCGCTTAATGCGCATACTATTAAAAACTATATGTTATAACTTTAAATGCTTTTGTTTAAACTATATTTTTGTATTTTACCCTTTGTTGCCTTGTCGAATGTATTTATTATACAGGACTTTGACCACTTGAAATATTTGAATATTGGCGGAAAAAATGGCGTTAGTTTTGAGAAAAATATAAAGAACACTGTTTTGTGGAATATTAAACCCCGTGACGAAAATAGCAAAGAAGTAATACTACAAGTATTAGGACATAATATATATTTGAAATCAAAAAATGGAATGTTGGGATTAGGAAACAAACCACAAGGCCCAAAATACAATTTTAACTTTTTGATGGATGATAGAGGTTCTTTTTATCTACTTGATTATCTTAACAACTGTGTTGTATCTGACAAACCAAAATTTCCTTTTAATTCCACAGGGTTTGTACAAAAGTTGCATTTATTGAAAGTTCCGATCTCAACCGCATCAATTCAAATCTATTACCATATCTTAATTGTGATGATTGTGCGCCAAAAACCCCATTACCGTGGCGATTTTCTTCTAGAACAAATGTTTTTACCAGAAGACATTCATTTTCCTGTAGCATTAATGCCATTCAATTCTAACCTGCATATACTACCATACACCGCAGATTCGAAGCTATATCCCACCGAAGTTCAAACCGGAACAGGGAAATATTCAAAGATATTAAGTGATGATGGAAGTTTATATCCAGGAGTATATCACAAACCAGTTATTACAGGCCAGACTAATCGGTTACTACATTCACAACAAAACATTCCTGAATATGCAAACCAACCTGAGCATAATTATCAAAGACTGCGAACAAAAGCAGGATATTCTAGAAACAATACCTTTTTACAACGAACCCCAGAACCCAGTTTACATTCCTCAAGAGCAAAAAATATCAAAACCAATTCCAGAAGGTGATCAGTTCATTACGAACCTTGGCGGAATGATACCAGAAAATGATATTGATAATACAACATATGACCCCGAACATATTTGTAGGTTAGGCAGATTTGTAAATTCTGTATATGAAGGACCACGGGAAACTTTGTTATAGATAATATTGCAAAGAAATTAGGAGGCTATATGAAAAAAGGAGATCCTGATATTAATAATGTTATTATAAAAGCCCAAGGGCTGAAACCAACAATAGAGGAAAAGCCCTTTGTCAGCTTAAATGATAAAAGCTTCCATATAATCAGAGAGAAACATGGCCTAGGAGAGCTAGTTGAGGTCGAAGAAGAAACATCGTGTAATATTTAAAATAAAATTAGCGACGTGATTCATGTATTATACAAAAAGTTATTTACATGCAATAAGAAGTCTTTTACAATAATCTTATTTGCAGTTTCAATGCTGGGATTTTGAAATAACATAAAATTAATAAATTTGTTCTAAAAATTTTTATTTAAGATGTTCCATATAACCTTTTATTTTAACTATATCCAAGCCTTCAAGAAGGAAGTATTTTCAAAGTATGTTTAGTAAATATAAATTATGCTATATAATGTAAAAAATAATCCACAAAATAAAAAACTTGAAATTGTTTTTTTTAGAAAAAATTGTTCAAGACAAAAACCAAACATGATATTTACAAAAACATTTTAAATACAAATAAAGAAACTTAGTATTTTTTGAAAAGACAAAGATTATTTACGATTCCTTGGCTTTTTCGCAGATAAAATAATAGCTTTCTATAAAAATTTCTACTTTCTTTTTCTGTGAAGATTCTAAACAAATTTAACACAACGCCAAATGATATCTGGAAATACATATTAGAACCTTTATATCATTGTTTGTTTATACCAACGGGAAAAAACGCATGTTAAAGTGAAAGAAAATTACAATGTAATATAAGAATAAACTATGGATTCAAAAATGTATTTGTAATAGGAGTGTAAAATTTTGAAGATCTGGCAATTCTATGTCTATGCTGGGTAATTTGTTCATCATATTAGAACCCTTGGTTATAAAACCATGATATGTCAATAGAATTGCAAACCAAATATACCACATTGTTAGATATAAAGTATTATGATGTTACAGAAATCCAAAGATTACTCTATATTTATTTAGCCACAAAAAATTAAATCTGCAACATCATTGATAAATATTAGTTATAAAGCGATTGTTTATAAGTTACTCGAGTATTTCTCTTTTTTTAATTAAAGTAAACTATAATCTATAGCTTGACAGATTAGGTAAAAGGAAGGCTAATACTTACAATAAAAAAGATCTACTATTATTAATATTGTAACAGATTTTTACTAAATTTTATGATAACAAATAAAGGATTATTATATTTAAACCACACTGTTTTGATTTAATATTTTAAATAAAAAGTTTTTATTTTATGTTCCATTCTATAAAAATTTATAAAATAAAAAAAAATATATTTATAGCTTTATTTGATTGTAATAATATGTAATCTAAAAGGCATTTATATTTTATAATAATATTATAAAATAGTGATTTTCTAGAAAAAATAGATTTTATTGTTATTTATTATATCTATTTATTTTATATTTCTATAATAATACAATATATCTATATATACCCTGACATGGTTGTAGAGTAGTGAAATCTACTCGAACAAATATGGACAATCAGACAAAGTCTAGATATGAGTCAAATTGGTAGAATATATAAGGTTCTAATTCTAAATTGTACTTAGGTGCAAAATGAATGTAGTTTCTTTGAACAATCAATCTAAATATTAAATTATTTTAAATTAGCAACAGTTTGATTCTGGCTGATATATGCGTTATCTTCTAAGATTTAGCCATGCAAGGTTTCGAAGCTTTATGTGGAGGACCGGACAGCTCAGTAAAACAGTTATAAGTTTACTCTTGTGAGAGTCGGATAACCATGGTAAGCTATGGCTAAAACGACTAGTGATACTATTGAAGGAGATCGTAGTATTATGTATCAAGATTAAGTTTCTGGCCTATCAGCTATTTGAAAGTAAGGTAAGGGCTTACTTTGGCAATAACGGGTACGGGTTTTGAGAGAAAGATACCGGAGAGGAAGCCTGAGAAACAGCTTTCACGTCCAAGGGTGGCAGCAGGCACGAAATTACCCAATCCTGTAGGGGGAGGTAGTTAGGAAGCTTGAAATTTTTTTTAGTTTCCCTACGATAAAAGTGTAGGGGGAAACTGGAGGGCAAGTCTGGTGCCAGCAGCCGCGGTAATTCCAGCTCCAGTAATGCATGTACCATGTTGCGGTTAAAAGCTCGTAGTCTGCTTTTCACAGTTTCTGTGATTGAGTGGTGATTAAAACAGGGTTTCTCAAAGCATTCTGATTTAGCACCACACTAGAAGAGATAGGAACAGAGGAAGGCAATAGTATTCAACAGTTAGAGGTGAAAATTGATGACCTGTTGAGGACTTTCAGAAGCGAAAGCGATTGCCTAGGATGAATCCGTTGATAAAGAGCTTAAGCTGGAGGATCGAAGATGATTAGAGACCGTTGTAGTTCCAGGCAGTAAACTATGCCGACTAGACCTTGTATTAATTTGCAGGGTGTTAGAGAAATTAAGAGTCTTTAGGCTCCGGGGATAGTACGCCTGCAAAGGTGAAACTTAAAGAAATTGACGGAAGGACACCACAAGGAGTGGAACGTGCGGCTTTATTTGATTCAACCCGGGTAAACTTACCAGACCGAACGCATATAAGATTGTCTATTGAGAAGATATACAAGATTATGCGGTAAGTGGTGCATGGCCGTTTTCAACACGTGGAGTGATCTGTCAGGTTAATTCCTTTAACGCGTGAGGTCATAATTACAATTCATTTTGTAAGACGGATGACGGCAAGTCATAGGAAGTGTGACTATAACAGGTCAGTGATGCCCTTAGATGTTCTGGGCTGCACGCGCGTTACAATCTGTGATCTAAACTATTTGTTGAGAAACATATATTAAAATCACAGTTAGCAGGGATAAGGTTCTGTAAACAACCTTTGAACATGGAATTCCTAGTAATTGTAACTCATTAAGTTACGATGAATGCGTCCCTGTTCTTTGTACACACCGCCCGTCGCTATCTAAGATGAAAATCTAGATGAAATTATTTTATTCAGAGTAATTGAGTCTGGATTTTTAAATAAGATATAAGTCGTAACAAGGTTTCTGTAGAAGAATCTGCAGAAGGATCATTAACATATTTTATTTTTTTGTAGTTTTTGTTCCGATTCGTTGGATCTAAAAACTATTTTTGTGTAATTAAAAATACTGATAAGGGATCTCTTGGGTTCTGTATCGATGAAGAATGCATAGCTTGCATTAAGCAACATGACTTTAACAAGTGATTGTTGATTTCGAATTTAAGAATATTTCTTAGGTTACTCCGCGAACTTAAGCATATCATTAACGGAAGGAAAAGAAACTAACAAGGATTTCCTTAGTAGCGGCGATGGTGAACAGGAAAGAGCTCTAATGGTAAACTGATTCAGTTCAGTGTTGTAATGTAATATTGTCGAATTAGTTGGAAAACTAATACCAGAGAGGGTGATAGTCCCATTTGTAATATAATATTAATGAGTACCTTTGCTTGGTAATGCAAGGGGATGGTGGTAGAGATCATCAAAGGCTAAATATAACAGAACACCGATAGTAAATAAGTACCGCGAGGGAAAGATAATAGTATCCCGAAAAGGAAGCGAAAGAAGTGAAATTATCAGTACGGAAGCCAATTTATTGGACCGTCTTGAAACACGGACCAAGGAGTGCATGTATATATTGAATTGAATGGTGGTATACCATGAGGTGTAAAGAAATTTAAGTAAATATATGCATGCGACCCGAAAGATAGTGAACTATACCTGGACTAGATGAAGTCAGAAGAAATTCTGATGGAGGTCTTAAGCCGTTCTGACGTTCAATTCGATGGCGTGATCTGGGTATAGGGGCGAAAGACCAATCGAACTATCTAGTAGCTGGTTCCCTTCGAAATGTCTCTCAGGACAGCAGATTCTTCTTAGATTTACCCCTGTAAAGAAATGTTTAGGTGATCTGGTGGATTCGTTCCGTCAACACATTCACAAACTCTGAAAGGGTAATTAGTTCTAGCTTTGTTGTAGAACTTGTAATTATAAGGATCTAGTGGGCTGATTCTAGTAAGTAGGATTGGCGAAGAGGGATGAACCTTTTGTTAAGTTAAAGAGCCTCAACTAGGCGCAAGGAAACCATTAAAGAGGTAGTTGAATATAGACAGTAGGACAGTGGCCATAGAAGTCGGCATCTGCTAAGAAGTGTGTTACAACTTACCTACCGAATTCAGCTGTTCTGAAAATGGATGGTGCTAGAGCCTAGTTCTGATACTTAACTGTCTAACAAGACAAGTAGAAGGGCGTGTTGAAATTGTAGAAGTAACAAATTGATTTGTTATGGAGATATCAACAGTGCAGATCTTGGTGGTAGTAGCAATAATTCAGATTTATCTGAAGACTAAGGAGAAGGGTTCTTCTAAACAGAAGGTTAGGCGAGACCTAAGAGAGCTGTGAAATGCAATCGAAAGGAATTCAGATTAATATTTCTGGGCTATTCATAGTGGCAACACTCTAATATTGTTTCGGATGCAAAAGTGTTTCTAGTAGGCTTCTTTTACTATGATTAGGATACAATGTTTGGATTGTTGTGATGAGAAGATCATTGTTCTAAATCAATTTATATTTTATAAATGAAATTCAATTGTCATTCCCTTGAAATCAGCAATGTTTATTACACTCGTACCATAAACCGCAGCAGGTCTCCAGGGTTAAAAGCCTATAGTCTAATGATATAACGTAGGTAAGGGAATTCGGCAAAATAGATCTGTAACTTCGGGAAAAAGATTGGCTCTCTGCATAGAGAACTGTTTTACAAGGGGAATCTGACTGTTTAGTAAAAACATAGCTTTATGCAATTACATAAGTGAATTCTGCCCAGTGCTTGTAATGTTAATGTAGCGAGAGCTGCTTACGCACGGGTAAACGGCGGGAGTAACTATGACTCTCTTAAGGTAGCCAAATGCCTCGTCATCTAATTAGTGACGCGCATGAATGGATCAACGAGATTCCCACTGTCCCTACCTATCATCTAGTGAACCCACAGCCAAGGGAACGGGCTTGGAATATATGGCGGGGAAAGAAGACCCTGTTGAGCTTGACTCTAGTCTGAGATTGGTAGAACATTCCTGTGGTGTAGTTAGGTGGGTAAAGTGAAAGGACCACTGCATAGAGAATGATCTGCCTAGTTACTTCAGATGGGGAGTTTGGCTGGGGCGGCACATCTACTAGAATACAACGTAGATGTCCTAAGGTAGACTCCGTGAGAACAGAAATCTCACATAGAGCATAAGGACAAAAGTCTGCCTGATGTAATAATCTGCGTTATTACAATGAGAAATCAGGGCCTAAAGATCCCAATATTATTAACTTTCAATGTATTGGGTGACAGAAAAGTTACCACAGGGATAACTGGATTGTGCGGCCAAGCGTTCATAGCGACGTCGCTTCTTGTTTCTTCGATGTCGGCTTTTCCTATCAATTTGAAGCAGGATTCAAAAATTGTTGGATTGTTCACCCACTAACAGGGAACGTGAGCTGGGTTTAGACCGTCGCGAGACAGGTTAGTTTTATCCTACCATAGCTTCTTAATAGAGTAGGGAAGACAAGTACGAGAGGAACGTCTTACCGGGTCCTCTGGTCAAGCTTCTGTTGATAAGCATGTTGCTCAGCTACGTCCCATTTAATAAAGGCTGAAAGCCTCTAAGCCTGAATTAAAACTCTATTATCTGCCCTCCGAGAAAACGACTCGCATAAGAATAGGAACTGTAATCAATCGAGCTTCGGCGAGTTGTTGAGGTTTCTGATATCTTTTTGGGCAAGCCACTATAACAAACTCTAAGCGTTTGGCTATAACTAATTGTTAAATAAATTATATATATTAAAACTTACATTCTTAATAACTTTAATTATAATTACCACTGGGCTTTAAACTAATTCTATGTAATGAGGATTCATTCATTGTTCTTTACTTTCCTTAATATAAATTTATTATTTTAAGAAACACTCCTTATTAAATTATTTACTCTATAACGATAATAAAAGCCACAACCCACTCCTTCGATATTAGAATAGATTTCATAAACACCTTGAAATGATTTACCTTAATATGTTTATATTCCAACTTATTTATATCTTCATCGAAATCGTTCTTGTAATTATTTGTTCCCGATTTGCAATTCCAGGAAATATGTTCGATATCGTCCTATGTAAAGTACATGACTTTTCATTTTTAAAAGGCCAATGATATATAATCTCTAAATATTTAATTATTAATTGTCTTTCATTTAGGACATTCAAGGTTTATTTATCAAATTTATATTGTATACAGTCAACCCTCTATATATCACCCCCCCCCTATATATCGCCCATTTTTTTAAGAAATTCCTTTTAAATTAATTCTACCCCCCTGTATTATCGCCATGATTTTTTTAGATATTTTCAGGTTTTTTTGATGGAGACCTGTTCGAATCCCGGCGGGGGCTTAGGGCTGTGTATCCGCCCATGTATTAATTAATAAATTTAAATAGAATTCAATAAAATGTATTAAATTAATTATTTAATCATTATTCAAAAACAAATAATCAACAATAACATTAAAAGCGTTTTTTATTTCACCTACCGTTTTATTTCGTAGATGTACATACCGAAATAAAAATTCTTACAAAAAATCATTTAAACCTGTTTTAACCACACCACGCCTTTTTTTAATTTCGTATTTTGGAATGGACCAAAAATTTTCAATGTTGGTCATATGGAAACCTTCGGCATTTTTGAATCCTCTACTATGGTTCATAACAATATGTATTCCACTACGCACGGATACGATGGGTGGCCATCTGTTATTATCGGCTTCCTGGGAAAATATGCCGCCTTAAAAAATCTTTAAAAGTTTCCAATTTTCTATCAGGAATTATTTCCAACTTTATTCTTCTTGTAAATTGTTCAATAAAATCAACAAGCCAAATAACCCCTCTCTGATAATCATCCAAATTTAAAGGCGTATCCGGTAAACTACCATGAAATATGGCCGTTTTATCAATTTGTACACCATATTGCCCGTCCAAAAGATTTTCCTTAAATTGATTATACCATGTTGAAAAAAACATTTTAATGTTTTTTTTTAATTTTTTGATAAGTCATCTACGCTATTTGAACATCCCCTAAAATATCGTATGCATATAAATTTTCAATAAACTTAAAAATACATAATAAATAAACATTAATTGGAATACTCGGAGTTTCAATCATTTTTCCAAAAAAAAGACTTTGTCGAATCCTACACAGACCTTTTCTACATCGATATGAAAAACCACCAACAATCTCCTTTGTACTGGTTATATGAAATTGACCTCCACGGACGCTACATTCTTTAACCAAGATAATTCTTCCAGTATCGATTAAATATTGAATTGCTGTTTCCGGGCTTGAAAAAATAATTGATCTGTCTGTTCTTGGTTCTAAATACGAAAGATTTTGGGCTAGTGATTGGTTTGTAGGGCCAAAGTTCGAATCCCAATCATGTGTTTTTTTTTATTTAAATTAAACAAAATATATAATCAATGCCGACTATCGCGAGATTGTAAATGTGACACAAACATACGCATCTACGGTTGAATATCTTATGAATAACAACTTTATACCAAATACCAGGCTATGTTCAGGATGTGCTGATCGTTTCATGAGATTGGTGAAAAATAATAATGTTTTAAGCTGATGTTAGAGCTGTTGTAGAATGAGAAAGTCGATTTCATTTAATCCAATTTTCTAATATGCTAGTATAGAGATAAATAGATTAGTGGATCTAGTATATTTTTGGTCTTTAAATGTTACGCAAAATTGGACATCTCATGAAATTCCCACGAATTTACGAGATATTATTACTAATTGGTATTCAAAATTCACCGTCTAATCATATCAAATTATGAGAAGAATTACACCGACTAAAATAGGGGGAATAGGATGCACGGTGAGTCCCCCGTTTGAAGGGGCAGGGTTCGAATCTCGTTTTTTAATTTTTTAATAATTTTTTGAAAATACCATGAATCACCGAGAATTAGTTTTACTTACAATGAATTATGAATCAACGATAGATTGGCTTATGAACAATAGCTATATTCCAAATACAAAATTTTGTGCATTTTGTCAAAACAAACCGATGAAAGTTGAAAAAAATGGAAACACAAAAAGATGGTGATGTAGAAATTGTAAAAGTAGCGCATCCATTTTTACTAACACCATTTTATTTAATACAAATTTATCTATTGAAGGGGCGATTGATCTAATTTATTTTTGGACTTTAGATGTCACACAAAATAAAACTCAGTATGAAATTAAAACAAAATCAAATCGAACAATAAATGAATGATATAAAATTTTAAGCATCCAAGCTTATAATATTATGAAAAATATAGTTCCTAGAAAAATCGGGGGTGCAGGGAGAATTGTGGAAATCGATGAAGCAAAATTTTCAAAGCGAAAATTTAATGTCGGTAGGGCAGTGAGGTCTCCTTGGATTATTGGAGGTGTTGATTTAAATAGTGGTGATGTCTTTTTTAGAGAAGTTTTATTCAGAGACAAAGAAACAATCAAGAGTATTTTAATTGAATGTGTTGAACCAGGAACTATCATTGTTACTGATTGTTGGAAAGGGTATGTTGCCGTCAATGAACTTGGTTTCGAACATTTGACTGTTAACCATTCATACAATTTTATCGATCCAATTACAAGGGCAAATACTCAATCCATTGAAAACAGGTGGAGTGTTTACAAAAGGAGAATGAGAGCTAGATTTATTACATCAAAAAGTAATTTGTGCTTGTTATTTGGCGAGTTTATGTTTAAGTTGAAATTTAAAAACAATGCATTTGCGGTTATGATGCATAATTTGATTAAATTTTAATTTAATTATTTTTTTAATTTATTCAAAAATTAAAAAACGAGATTCGAACCCTGCCCCTTTAAACGGGGGACACGCCGGATGCACAATCGAAGTTGATGAAAAACAAAGTTCTCAAAACGAAAATTTAATGTTGGGCGTCTTGTTCGTTTTCCTTGGGCAATCGAGGGAGTAGATATTATGACGGGTGATCTTTTTTTTAGAGAAGTTTTATTTAGGAACAAGGAAACTATTCGAAGCGTCTATTGGAATGTGTAGAAATAGGTACTATAATTATAGCCGATTGTTTTGGCGATTATGTCAATTTGGAAGAATTGGGTTATATTCATATGACGGTAAACCACAGCAGAAATTTTGTGGATCCGCGCACAGGAGCAAATACTCAATAAATTAAAAATAGATGGAGTGTTTTTAAGAGAAAACTTCGGGCAGGTTTATAACTAGTAGGTGTGATCTAAGTATGATGTTTTCCGAATTTATGTTTAAATTAAAATTTAAGGAAGATAGTTATTTAATGATGATGAGGAACTTGATTAAATTTTAAAAATCCAAATTTTGTTGAATTTAAATAAAAAACGCATAGTTGGGATTCGAACCTCGGCCCTACAAACCGGTCAGTCACCAGATTTTGATGTGTTTTCGTTGATGCAATTGTTGTTGTCGTGTTCATCATTATAGGGCTGTGTATCCGCCCATAATTATTTTTAAATATTAAATTTTAAGTATAAATAATGAATGAGCGGATACAAAGCCCTGAGCCAATTATTCTCTATATTGAAAACGTCCTCTCCTTTTGTGGTTAGGCTTAACTCTTTACAAAAAAAACCGATTTTCTATTTTGTTTCCATTAACAAATCGAATGAAAGCAATTAATTGTGCTTTGTTTGTAATGTCTGTGGATTCATCAACTTGCAACGTAAAATCACAGCTCTTAAGTTTATTACTGCATACAACCTCTTCAATATTTTTAGACATTTTCCCAATACGCCTGCTAACAGTATCATTTGAAATAGGAACCATTGTTATTTTTTTGGCTGCTTCGGATCCCAAAATAGTACGAACAATCATTTGGCAAGCAGGCAGAATAACCGACTCACCCAAGGTATGAGCCTTAATATTTTTTGCTATTAGTTCGGAGACAAGATACGAAGCAATTTTGGCTTTATCAGTAACCGTTTCTTGAAGGACTCACCCGCCTTTCTTTCCTGTTCACACATCCGCTGGAAATAATTTGCAGGTTTATCTTGCAAATGTGGATGCATAGTTTTAAAATGTTTACTGAGTTTTCTAGGAAGCATTGACTCATTTGACATTATCATTCCACAAACTAAGCATACTGACTGTGGATGGTCGAAATTTTTGTTCCAAAAAAAACGAAGCTTAAATAAATTTCACAGTATAAACGCTTCGGTCGGGATTTTATCTTTTTGGATCATATAATTTAAATCCCCCCGGGGGGGATTTAAATTATATAATAAAAAATATTATTATTTAAATCAAATCTAATAAAAAATAAAAATAAAATTAATAAAAAAAATATTTATTTATTTATATTCATTTTTACCTTTATTATATAAATAATTATATTTTAATACCTATGACGTATAGTTTCTTTGAATCAGTGTTAGCCCCGCGAATTTACGGTAGTACCCAGGATACTATAAAATTTTTGGTCGATATCGGTTTAATGCCGAGGATAAAACCTTGCTCCACATGTGCTGTGCAAATGCGTCACACGGTTTATTCGAAAACTACGGACGGATTTGCATTTAGATGCATGAATAAAGACTGTAGGAGCTATAAATCCTATTTTTCCATAAGAACAGGGACATTCTTTGAAGGCTTTACTGTAAGTTTAAATAAATGTCTTCTTGTTTTTTATAAGTGGGCTAAGGATGAGTCACAGAGCTCTGTAGCCGAGGACACTGGAATTGGGAAGCCGACACTAACCCGATTCTATGCAAAGATGCGGCTATTGTGTAAGCATTATTATACAGTAGTTCCTGCAGCACTTGGGGGTTTAAACGTAATATGCCAAATAGACGAAAGTCTATTTAGACATAAACCAAAAAGCCATAGGGGAAGAGCTACCAGCAATGAACTTTGGGTTTTTGGTATTGCTGATACCTCTTATAAACCGGCAAGGGTTTATATGAAGTTGGTAGAAAATCGTTCGGCCGCACAACTACTTCCTATCGTTCAAGAGATTTGCAGACCAGGTACAATCATTTATAGTGATCAATGGAGGTCCTATAACAATATTAGAAATTTAGGTTTTCAGCATCAAACTATTAATCATAGTTTATACTTTGTTGATCCAATTACCCTTGTTAACACTCAAACGATTGAATCGTATTGGGCAAAGGTAAAATTGCGAATAAAGAAAATGAAAGGTGTGTCAGGACAACTTCTTGAAGAATATCTACAAGAATGGATGTGGAAAGACAACGTTTATAAAAAAAATTGGGAAAATTTGGTGGAATTGATTAAAACTTATTATCATTTATTATTATAAAATATATTCAAATAAAATTAAAATTTTAAACTTATATTTTATTTTGAATTAATTATTTAATTCATTTTTTAAATGAAAAAAATATATATTTTCCGGGGGGATTTAAATTATCTAGATTTTCTGGGGGGATTTAAATTATATGATCTGTCGTGTTCTAGGGTGAACACTGGACCACGTGTGAGGTAAAAGTTATACAAGGAACATTTATTCAGCTCTTTCTGGGTCATGGGCATCTCTTTCTCGCCTTTATATAGTTTTATTTGGCGGGAAATCATCGATTCCCAACTATCCTTCAATCATATACCTTTATATGATTTACTTTAAAGTGTTATCAATAACACGATATTCCGCCCCTTCTAAGGACGAATCTGTTTAAGGTTCGCAGTAACTACCTTTTTTCCTCTTTTTAACTTAAAAACATTCTTATTTTCATCCATCTCAATGATCTTGTATCTTCCATCCCACAATTTAGTATATTTGTTATTTCTAATTTCTTTTCTTTTGTATACTAAGTCGCCAATTTCATAATTGGTTTTACAGTTTCTTACTTCGTTTCGTTTACTACATTCTTGTTGAGCCTTTACCTTTTGCTTTTCAAATAACATCTTCATGTTTATTTTTAATTTTCTTTTCGTCAAATCCATAGCGCTTACACCATTCAATATTTCTGCGGGAGCAAATCCCAGATTTCTGTTAAAACAGTTTTGAAGTGAAGAATTAATAATTTTTATTACATTTTTTATCGAATCTCCTTTGTTTTTCCTTATTATATCTGTGATTCTTTGGTTTATTCTTTCTGATATAGAGTTCCCAGTTGGGTTAAAAGGAGTTGTGAATTTACTGGTAATATTGTGGTTTTTCAGAAAAATTTTCATTTTTATGCTAGTAAATTGTCTTCCGTTATCATTTAATATTGTTTTTGGTATTCGGTGTTTACTAAACCATTTTGTAAGGCATTTAATTATTTCGTTGGATTTAAGGGTTTTTAATATATAAACTTCTGTCCATCTTGAGCATCTATCGGTGATCGTTAGTAAGCTAAAGTGGGTTTTATTAGTGGGGGTGTTGAATAAAGTATATGGTATAGGTCCGTATATATCCATTGAGAGATGGTCTAACCTTTCCTCGGTCGAAAGAAATCCCTTTAATTTACCCGTTTGTTTATATTTTCCCTTGTATTCTTGGCACATTTTGCATTTTTGGTTTATTAAAATTATCTTCTTTTTCAAATTTATTATTTTATAATACTTACGAATGGTATAATAAAATGTATTGATACCTGGGTGACCTAAGGTGTTGTGTATATTAGTTAGGAAGACATTCCTCATGTCTTCAGGTATGATGATTCGTTTTGTTTTCTTCGTAACAATGATGGGTATTTTATCAATGTTTAATACGCAGGTGTCTTTATAATCGTGGTCAAGTTCAAATCTAAAAATTTGTTTTGACTGATATTCTCTAATCATTGTGAGAACATCATTTGTTGTGGATTGTTTCTGTATAATTGCTACTCTAGACAATGAGTCTGCTACTATATTTAAATTTCCCTTTTTGTATTTTATTATTATTGAAAATTCTTCTAATGCTAATTTCCATCTGTTAACTCTTGATGATTGAACGTCTGTATTATGTAGTAAGTTCATATGGTCTGTCCATATTATTTTATTTGATCCGTATATTATTTTCTTGAAATGTTGAAGGGATAGAAATATCGCAAAAAATTCCTTTTCAGGTATTGTATAGTTCATTTGAGTTGAGTTAAACTTTTTACTATAGATTCCTATTAGGTTATTTTTTTGATAAAGTACGCATCCTACTCCTCTTTCTGATGCATCTACTTCCATACTAAAAGGTTCATTGAAATTAGGATAAGACAGCACTGTTTGTTTTTCAATTATAGCATATACGTGATTAATAGTTTCTTGATCTTCGGTATTCCACGTAATTCTATTTTCTTTCGACTGTGTTTTATCCGTTATTTTTGCAATAATTATACTTAAATCCTTTATAAAAGGGCGAAACCAATTTAAAAATCCCAAAATCTTCTGTAATTGTCTTTTAGTCTTAGGAGCTGGTAATTTTTTAAACTCACAGATTCTTGAAATATCCGGCTTAAATCCTTCGGGGGTTAATATAAATCCTAAATATTTTACTTCACTACAACAGAATTTACTTTTTTCAAATCCAATACCTATGTTATTGTTTTCTAAGATATTTAGAACTTGGGTTATATGTTTGAGATGATCTTCTTCGTTGTTGCTAAAGATTAAGATATCATCTAGAAATATTCGTACAAAGGGTAACTGTCCTAACATTTCTTGCATGATTCTCTGGAACACGCGTGGCGCATTGGTAAGTCCGAAAGGGACTCTATTAAATTCATATAGCCCCTTGTGGGTCATAAAAGCTGTAAATTTCTTTGCATTTTCTTTAAGTTCTAACTGGTGATATCCATTTGACAAATCAATCTGGCTGAATATATTACTTTGCGGGAGGTTCTTAATTTCGTCCAATACATTTGGAAAAGGGAATGTCTCCTTAAAAGTCAGCGCATTTAATTTTCGGTAATCTACTACTAATCTTATGCTACCATTTTTCTTTAATATTGGGAAGGCTGGCGATGAATAGCTTGAGGTACTAATTCTTATTACTTTATTGTTTAATAGTTTTTCTATTTCTTCTTCTGCGGCTTTTTGAAGTTTGAAAGGCATAGGATATGGGTTACTTTGAACTATTGTATTGGTATGTAAGGTTATTTCCATTTGTTTGTTAGGAACTGTACCTAATACCGGATTTTCTGTTTGATACTCTCTTATTCTGCTCATTATTTGGTCTTTAATGGTGTTTGGAGCGTGGGATATCGTCAATACCTTTTCATTTATAACAAAGTCAGGGGTTTCATTCCATTTTTCGTTATATTCTGATTCAGGAAAGTGGTTTTTTCCATTTAGTTGTATGTACATGTTTGCGTAATCAATTTTTGCTTCATGCCTTTTTAAAAACGGAGATCCTAAGATTATTAGATCTAAATTGCTGTGAATTACATGAAATTTATCATTAAATATTTCGGTAGGAAATTCATGTAGCTTAAATTTTAAATTCGTTTGTCCAATTATTTCTCCAACTGAACCGTCAGCGTACTGTACTTTGCCTTCTTCTTTTAGAATTGTATTTTCTAACTTTATCTCTTTTAGATGTTTTATGCTTATGAAATTGTATACAGCCCCTGTATCTAAGATTGATTTAATATTAAATGTATTAATTGATAAATTTAATATAAGTGAGGTTGTATTATACTCAGGTACTCTGATAGATAATGCTGAGTCATTTTGCCCTTTTGGGTTTCGAACCATTTTTTTACATTCTTTTGCATCATGGAAAGTGGATCTATGATATGGGCAGTATTTAGCTGTGGTCTTTCTTTTATATTCATGGTTTTCATTTTCGAATTCCTTTTGATAATTGGGTTTTCTTTTGCCTTTTACTTGGAATTCCAGTAATTTTGTTTCAACTGAGGTGATCTTCTCTAACATTTTGTTAGGATCGCTAATTCCAAATCTTTCCATTTCCAGGAGTGTTATGGATGCTAATCCTTTATAGATGTATTCATCCTTTCTTTTTTGTTGTTCTTCTTTCTTTATTTTTGCACAAAGAGTATATTTTTCGAAGGCAGCATCAATGGCCTTTTCATATTCAGTTATTAAATAAAAATTATTTTGTTTTATTCTGTTTAGCGAATGTTCATATTCAAATCTCTTCTCGGGTCTATATTTTTCGCTTATTAACGCCTCAATGCAACCAGTGAGTGTTTTCTTGTTGTTTATAATGGGCCAAAGGTTTCTATCAATTACCGCCTTCAGTATCTGAACGGATTGTGTTTCGTTCCATGAACAAAGGATAACTAGTTCGGTGAATTCTTCGACCCATGTGAGAAGCTTTGGATCATCCAAGCTTACAAGGGAGGTGATAGATTGTGTTAGTGGTACTTCTGTACCTACAGGTGTGAAGGTAAATTGAAATGATTTTGTTCGATAATCTTGCCTGAATGGCTGATCAATATTTTTATTGGTTTTGCTTGTGACTTTTGATATCAAAATGTCGTGTTCTAGGGTGAACACTGGACCACGTGTGAGGTAAAAGTTATACAAGGAACATTTATTCAGCTCTTTCTGGGTCATGGGCATCTCTTTCTCGCCTTTATATAGTTTTATTTTGCGGGAAATCATCGATTCCCAACTATCCTTCAATCATATACCTTTATATGATTTACTTTAAAGTGTTATCAATAACACGATATGATCCATCTTTTTAATTAATTGGAATTTCAAACCCAAAGCAGGCTCATCATTTTCATCCTCAGAAACTCGTATTTTTTTAAAGAAGTATTTTGGACCAGAAAAGTCCTTTCCTTTTTCTTCGTTTGAATATTCTTTTTCATTTTTATTTTCCATTTTAATGCCCTTGTCTTTTTTTATAAATATTTTTTGGATCAAGTTTACTTAATTACCCCGGTTCAAGACCGGGTAAAACGTTGTATATATTTTTATAAAAATATATAAATTTAATGGAAATTAAAAAAAGGTTGAAAACACAAATGACCTTGGAAATATATATATAAGTATAAATCCATTAAAAATTTATACTTTAATCCTTTAAATTATATTTAGATTAAAAAGTAGTGTCCAAATATTATGACAAAACAAACTTTGAGTCGAATACACCAAAAATATTGCTTGGACTTGAGATTATAAATGGTCCAAATTCAAAGTAAAAAACAGAAATCATCTCTTATGTTAATTTATATTAAATATTATTTGAATCTCTTGATCGTGTATTATTTCTTTGTTTTTTTTTAAACAATATATAAATGTTCTACTTGGCCTTTACTGGGATATTTAAGTAAACTTCAATCATTTTTTTCCAAAATTTTTAAAAAATTTAGAACATATGCTGCAAATCAAATAAACTCTGTGGCGCAGCTGAGAATTTGCTGAACGCACCAGTGCGCCAGGGCGTACACTTTGAGAACCACCGGGTTAGGTACTATTTCCGAATTTAAAACTACAATTTATCTATTATGCGTTTTTTTGAACATACTGTATATCTAAATATATTAAATTCTATTTATTTTATTATTTTTTTTAATTTACCAACAATAAATAAAAAAACGTGTGTCTAGAGGAGATTCGAACCCGGTGGGTCATCAACTATACTAGCTCCTGTGAGCCAAATCAGTAAGTTTTAATATCGATGCAGGTAACTGTTCACTTTTTTTTGGGGGGGCAGGATCAAACACATAAATTTTCCTTTTTTCGTATTGATTTAGTAAGAATTATTACTTTTAGATCCTTACTAAATCAATACGAAAAAAGGGGAATTTATGTGTTCGATCCTGCCCCCCCCAAAAGTGAACAGTTACCTCGGTGCAGAAAGAATTCTTGTAGAAAAACAGTTTCAAATTACAAAGAACTATTTTAAAAATTCTTTGTTAGGTTTAAATGAGCTATTTTTTATAATCTATTTATGGCTAACAAAGGCCAGTTTTAGCATGATAAACACATTTACACGTCATTCTACATGCACAATTACAAGGGTATTAAAATTAATATCAGATTTGATAATTAATGAAATCGAACAAACAGAAATACAAATAGATGGACCTGGAATTGAAGTTCAATTAGACGAATCAAAGTTTAGGAAACGAAAGTATAACAGAATACAGCCTGTCGAGGGCTCTTGGGTATTTGGTGGTGAATATACATCTAATAAGAGATTTTTTTTGCTGTTATTGTACCAAAACTTGATTCTGAAACTCTAAATGAGCTTGTTTTAAAATATGTTCTTCCAGGATCAATTGTAATTACGGATGGTTGGAAAGGTTATTCTAAATTGTAATGTGATACAAGATTCGTGTACCACTTTGTTAATCATTCAATTTCATTTAAAAACAGCGAAGGAAAACACACAAATAATATCGAAGGAAATTGGAATTGAATAAAAACTACCATTTCTACACGTTG
>CAUVYK010000013.1:73385-134892 GCA_963556175.1 Tipula confusa
AAAATTAAATTAAAGGAGAATTATAATTAAATTAAAAGAGAATTATAATTAAATTAAAAGAGAATTATAATCAAATTATAATCAAATTAAATGATAAATCAATTTAATATTTATTTTAATGTAGCTCTACCTTATAATTTAATTATTTTTTAATTTGATTAAACTTTCCTCTTCCATCAAAGAGGACATCTCTTTAATAAAACTACTTATAATTGATTCTTCATTATTTAAAATATTAAAATAATTTTTTAAAAAACCTTCAATTGCTCCTTTCCATAAATGTGTAAAAAATTGCATATTATTTTTTGTTGGTAATTCTGGGCTTATATGTAAAATTATTCTATCTTCATTCATATTTGCTTTAAAATATTTAATTAATTGTTTTATTCCATTAATTTTTAAAGAAGTTCCTATTACAATTAAAAGTGTTAAACTTTTATTTTTTACGGCTTGTTTTGCAATTTCATTGGCATTTGGGTGTGTTTGATTATAATGAATAATGTTGGTATGCATGTATCCTTTAAAAGAAGTTCTTTTTACTTCACAACTTTTACAGGGGATTTCAATTCCTTTCTTAAAAAAGTTTAAATTCTTTGAATTAAAAGGGAGAATAAAACCACAATGAATACACTTTAAAGATTCTAAATCTCCATGCAAATAAATCAAATCTTTTAGGCCTGCCTTCTTTTCTAAGCCATCAATATTTTGTGAATAAATTGTACATTTTTTTTGTTCTTCACTAAATTCTTTTAATTTAAAATGTGTTAATGAAGGTTTAATTTTATTGCACAATTCTTTCAGATTTGCAATAAACTTTAAATAACTTTTTCTAGTTTCTATATTTAAACCGTATTGATAATTGAACATCTCAATGCCTGAAACACCAAATTCTTTTTTAATATTTTTAAAAATCCCCTTTTTAGATCGAAAATCTGGAATTCCTGCACTAACACTTACACCAGCTCCTGTTATAATAACACATCTTTGGTTTGTTAATTTTTTGATGTTCTCTGTCAACCACTTCTTGTTTATTAATTGCATAAAATCCCTTTCTTTTATAAACTTTATTTTTTTTTATAAAAATATTCTATTCCCAGAAAAATGAATTTTTAATATTTTTTATGCGTTGTAAAACTTGGAAATCGTATTCGGTTAACCAATTTTTTCACTTAACAAGGTTTACGTTTGCTTGTTTGGAATTTTTTTAGGTTCTAAGAACGTCAATATTTTAGGATTGATTCAACACAGCCGAGTATGTGTACAATTGTTGTTTCATCTTTTGTGTGGAAGCGTCAAAGTATTTTTCACGAAAAAATTCGTACCGCAGCTCCAAAAAGATTTACATACATCTGATATTACAAAAACAAATCCCATCGAGCTTTTGTATAACGAATTGAAGTCGATTCGTTTGATATCAACGGGGAGTGAGAAAGTTTTTGTAATAAATTGCGTTCATCAACGAAGTTTTAATTGTCGGATTCTTTGATTTATCTAAGATGATGGTCAAACGAAATAATATCAGCAACAAAATGTTTTTATAATCAATGATTTTGTTCGTTTATTTAAAACCTCCAACCTGAAGGCAATCTATCGCCTTCTTTGTCTTAAAATAACCGATTAGTCAGTTTTCTTCTTTTTTTTTTACTACCCCCAATGCAAAGACAAAAATGGAAGAGCAACGGCGAAGTAACTGGGAAAGAACGAAAGAAAAACAGTTTATTGGAGACAGAAGATATAGAATTTGAGAGGAAAGAGAATATAACAACAATAGATGATAGAGAAATTTTAAAATTAATTAAATCTAGAATACAAGAAAAGAAATTTGATAATTATTTACCACCTTTAATTCAAAATAAAGAGGAAACTTTTGAATATGAAGAAGGGGATAATTTATCTAAAGAACAAATAGAAGAATTATATAAAAAAATATTAACTGATTTTGAAAAAATTGCGGGAGGTAATTATGCTATTATAAAAGAAAATAAAGATACTAAAGAAGAAAAGTCTAAAAATAGAACAAAAGAAAATATGAGATTATTAAAAAAGCATAAAACAGTAAAAAGGAATTAAACTGTAAAAAGGAATTAAATGAATTAAACTGTAAAAAGGAATTAAATAAAATTAATAATAAATAAAATTAACATTTCTATTTTATGCAAAAAAACTATAAATTTATATTTTTTTCTTGTCGCATGAAAAACTTTCTAATTTCTACTTGAATTTCTTGCCACTTTTTTGTATTTAAATAATTTGTCATCCAGCTAGAAAAGTATTTTTTAAGCTTATTGTATCTAGAATCAATTAAAACAACAGCCGCATAATCATTCTTGTGCCTAACAGCCCTCCCAATCGCCTGGTTAACTATTTTCATTGCCTGAATTGTTGAATATTCAGATCCGAAATATTTTTCCTTTTCTCTAAGCTCCGAGGAAATAGTTGGATAAGGAACACCAACAATAATTAACAACCTACACATTTCATCAGAAAAATTAATGCCTTCACTCATTTTTCCACCTAAAACACTAAAAAGCACAGAATTTTCAGCAAGAAAAAATTCTTTTGAATCCCAAAAAATTCTTTTTGAAAATACAAAATTCAATTCTTTAATTTTAAGTAAAAAGGTTTTAGAAGGTAAAAACACAACAACATTCCCTTTTAAACACAAAAGAATTAACTCTTCAATCATTTTAACAACTTCATTTATCAAAGAATTTCTATTTTTATAATTTAAAATTAAATCCTTTTCAATTAAGGAAATTGAAATATTTTTACAAACATTTTCAAATGAAAAATAATTTAAATCCTCAAAAATTGATTTTAAATTATTAATTGGTTCCATTGTTCCACCAGCAAAAATAATTGATTTTGCATCTTTTAAATCCTCAAAATAAATTTTGGGATCTAAAGGTAAAAATTTAATTTGATTTTCATTATAAAAGATCCTACCACCGTCATCACTAAAAGTAAGAAGAGAAATGAAATTTATCATTTTAAAGAATTCATTTTTTTCTTCAATTTTAGACATAGAAGAACTTTCTTTAATTTCATCTTCTAAAGAAATAAAATTATAATTTTCTAATTCTAAAAGAATAAGAAATTCATTTATTTTCAAAGATTTTTCTTTTAATTCATAGTCCTTTAATTTATTTTCTTTGCATTCATTATTTTCTAAAAATAGAATTATTTTTTTTATTACAAAAAATAAAAGTTCAAAACATTTTTCTTTTAAGAATTTGGAAATTTGTGAAAGATTCCGTTTTAAAAATTTTATTTCTAAAATTACGGTGTTTATTTGTATTACAGTTTCATAAACATTGTGTGCTTCGTCTATTATAACAATAGAATCCTTTAATTCTAATTCGTAACTCTTTCTTGCTTGCCTAGAGAATATAAATTGATAAGGTAAGAATGTAATATTAGCTTTTTGATTCTTTATAAAAAAATATGGACAACCATTTTTATTTTTTAAAAATGCATCCTCAATAGAAAATGGTTTGTCAATTAAACCTGTAAAGGTTTCTGGAAATTTATCACAACAATTATTTAAAACGGCTTTATTACAAAGATCGTTCAATTTTTCTAAATCAGAGTTTGCTTGTTTTTTTATTGTTGTGTTGTTGCAATAAATGGCTTTAGAGCCTAAAACGAAGGCTGTTCCCTTTTTAAATCTTTTTAATTCCTTTACCGATTGATTTAATTGGTCGTACGTTTTTGATGTGTAATAAACTTTTTCGTTAGGGAAATTTAAAATAGATGAAAGTAAAGAAATTGTTTTTCCTGTACCTGTAGGGGATGAAAAGATTGCCGTGCTTCTATTATTTATTTGTTCTGTACATTTTATTATGAATTCTTCTTGTTGAGGATATAATTCTTTTAAATCGGGTGGTAAAATAAATGCCATTTCAAGAACTGGAAATGAAATTATTTTATTTTATAAGCTTTCTTGATAAGACAGAGATCGTTAGAAAGGTTCAAATCCTGGCACGTTTTTATTGAAAAAATATAATTATTTTGTTTATTGTCAAATAAAGTTTAAATGGAGTCTGATCAGTTTTCGGAAGCTATAATTACGTATACAGTCCGACCCGTTTTTCGGGGTGTCCCAGGTTTCAAAAATTCGATATTCACCTTTTAAATTTAAACAAAAAATAATCCAACAATTTACTTTGCTTTTGGAACAGTTTTATTTTTCTATTTAGGGGTATCTCTCATGAAAGTGTTATCAGGGAAAGGAATGATGAAGTTTAAAAATTATTATCAAGAGATGTGGAAAGGAAATTAGCAACCAAATATAAAGTTTGTTTAAATTGCGCAGTTACTCCCCAGTAAAAAAGTAAATACAATATAATTAACCAAAAATTACTAAATTAAGGATTTAACTGACCAACCGTCAAACCTTAATTTCCTTATTACTGGCGAATGAAATAGTCAAGATCCCTATCTGTACAAAGAGTGTGATTTCCATGACCTCTAAAGCCGAAGTTTATCGCTGTTATAAGCGATGGCGTGGAAAGAAATGTGCAAACAACAAAAATTTGTTTAGTTGAAATATTTTTACAAATTCAAAAATTGACATCGAAACAATTCTAACATCCTGTGCAAATGGTTTAAGGGGGTATGAAATATTGGCGTAAATATGGAACTGGAAATAGACAGTTCTACTGTTTCATGTTAGTATTCTATATTTAACGACCTGGCATTTAATATTTTTTCTGAAAATCATCACAATGAGTAAAGAGTGGCTCCTGGGTAAACCGTCGAACTCGATGAAACAGTTATAACAAAAAGAAAGTACCATCGTGGCAGACTAGTGCAGTATACCGTGTGGGCGGTTGGTGGTGTTGTAAGAGGATATTCACATTTCGTATTTTTTGAGGTGGTGGAAAATCGGAGTAGAGACACTCAAAACGAGACTATAAGACGCAGAATAGCCCCAAGCTCAACAGTTATTACAGATTGTTGAAGAGGTTATTTAATCTCGAAGAAATATTACAAGATTTGGATATTAACCACCATACAGTCAATCACTCACGGAAATTTTTAAACAATGAAATTGAAGAGCGGATACAAACTATTGACGCATGTGGTCTTTAATTAAAAGGGGTATGATAAGAGAAGCAACAAATCACGCGGATTTAACGAATGTGGTGTAAGATATTTATGTTGATAGATTTAAATTTATTTTTAGGAAAAATTTATTGGATATGATGTTAGATTTAATACAATTTGTTTAAATTTTGCTTTATTATTAATTGTCAATTATCTTAAAATCTATTGTTATTATATTTTTACTAATTTTTTATTGGGGTAACTGGTCAATTTAACCAGACAAACTAATTGATAATCTTTTGATGAAGAATTTGAGGAACGAAAGCATCGAGAGCTCCAAGGCACATTAGTACCCATACGGGTCGAATCCTGATTAAATTTTACTGATGTAGTAAATTATGGCGACAGTAAATTACGGCGACGGTTCGAATCCCGTTGATGTATTTTTTTTTTTAATTTTTTTTTCCCATGTCAAACTCTTTAAAAATCGAAACACTGATTGAATATAACAAATTAGTTGAATATATCCAAAATAGCACACTCCCTAATTTCAATACACGTTTTGAAAAATACAAATTTCTGAAGAAGACAAGTAAAATGGTTTTGTATAATAACAGAATATTTATTAAAATTGAAGATAATTTGGAACTTGAATATTTAGAAGATTTTAATCCAAACAGAAAGTTTTCAATTATACAATCGTTTCATAATTTATCGCATAGGGGAAGAGATACATTATATTTTGATTTGAAAAATCGTTTTTATAATATTAAAGTTAGTGATGTAAAAGCCTCAATAACATCTTGTTCTATTTGTTCAACGCGCGTAGTCACTACGATAACCGAAAGAACAACCCCGATAGTGGTGTTAAATAAATTTGATAGGTTTCAAATTGACATAACCTATATGCTTGAATATAGTGAGCAAATTGAAAATTTCAAGTATATATTAACAGTCTTGGATTGCGGTTCAAAATTTGCATGGACATTTCCGTGTATTAATAAAAGTGCTGATGATGTTTATTTTAACTTAGAAAGATTGTTTTTAAATTGCTGTGTTCCAAAAACAATCCAATCGGATAATGGTTTAGAATTCAAGAATAATAAAATAAAATCATTGTTTTTAAAATTCAAAATCAAACAAATTTTTGGAAGACCTTATCACCCACAGAGTCAAGGGCAAATTGAAAGGTTCAATTTTACAATTAAAAGAATGTTGTTATCAAAAATGAGTTATGAAAACAATTTATGTTGGATTTCCTTTTTAAATGAAATAACGGCGCCCGGACAATTCCGCCACTTTTTTCATGGGTAAATAATTCAAAGTGAAAAAAGAAAAGATTTGTTTGTCCATGAGAATTATATTTTCAGAATACGTAAAATAAACAGAAATTCCGTCAATTGGCGATGTGTTGTAGAAACTTGCTTAGCTTCTGGTGTAAGCTGCATTGCATACAGACAAAATTCGGAAACTTTTCAGCTAAAAAGACATCACAACCATAATTCAACGCCCAATGAAGTTGAAAAAAAAGAAAAACGAGCACAAATGAAATCTCTAATGAGTTTTACAAATGGTGCACCAAGGGCAATTGTATCTTCCACTTTGCGGGGCGATAACATTTCTACAATTCAAAATGTTGGGGATACGGAAAACCTCTGCAAAATGCTTAGAAGGCATAGGTGCGGTACAATAAATCCACCACCTTATATATTTCCATCGCTTAAGTTGAGCCAAAATATTTCATTTAGTTTTAGAAATCAGTTGCTATATTAATTCGGACCAGATAATTTCCGAAATCTTGAAATTAATAAAAATTTTTTAATTTTTGGTACAGAATCAGCCATAAATGCACTTGAAGATAATCGAATATGGTGTGTTGATGGTACATTTGAGGTTGTACCTAAACCGTACTATCAACTCTATACGATTTCTTTTATTAAAAACACGCATGTATTTCCTTCGTTGTTTTGTATTTTAAAAAACAAGTTTGAATCAACCTACATCCAACTTCTCAGAACTATTAAAACACTTTTTTCAAGTTTAAATCCAATTGCAATTAAAACTGACTATGAACTTGCCTCTATTAATGCTCTTACTCAGGTATTTCCAACCGCAAAAATCTCAGGGTGTTCCTTTCACCTGGGCCAAGCTATACAAAGGAAAATTAAAGAGCTTGGTTTGTTTACAAGATACAAAACCGATCTAACGTTTAAGAAATTTGTTAAAGCGTTGTCTTGTCTTGCGTTTGTAGATGAAATTTTTGTCAATGAAACTTTCGAATTGTTAAAAAATTGTGCAAATTTTCCAGATGCATTATTACAAGTATATTCTTACTTTTATTCAACTTTCGTTTCTATCAATTCAGCAAGATATAACACTAGTATATGGCATGCTCTGGAAACTCTACAGATCGAAGTTCCAAAAACAAATAATGCTATTGAAGCATGGCATCTTGCATTTAAATCGACGTTTGGAACATCTCGTTATAATTTTCATTTGCTTATTGAGAAAATAAAGGAAGAAGAAGAAGTCATTTACCAAAAATATTTAAGAATTTTAAGTGGAGAATCTTTCCCAAGGAAAATGAGATATGTTAACATGGAGATAAATTTGATTAACTTTTTGAATGAAATTCCTGAAAAAAGGGGGTTGGATTTTGTGTTTCGATTAGTTGATTTGCTTTTTTATTAACTTTTAATTTCTAATAAGTTTATTTATACAATTCCGCCACTTTTTTAATTCTTAACTAAATTAATATCAAAACTTAGTTTTGATATTAATTTAGTTAAGAATTAAAAAAGTGGCGGAATTGTCCGGACACCGAAATAACGTACCAATATAATATTAACTTGCATAGAGCAATAAATAGCACCCCTGTAGTTGAAATGTTAGGTATATGCGGATTTAATAACGATTCTAATTTATTAGCTGATAATAATAGGTTTGAAGTAAGTAATCTTAGTGAAATCGAAATTGCTGAGATTAATGCTAATAGATTACAATATTTTAGATCAATTGCCAACAGTGTAAGAAATCGACGAACAATAAGCGGTTTATCTCTACCAAGAGTAGACAGAAATAACAATATCGTATATATTAATAATAACAATATTATAAATGATGAAAGCAATAATAATAGTAATGTCGAGAATAATAACAATGAAACTAATATTTAATTTCTTTTTAATAAAAAAAATACATCAACGGGATTCGAACTGTCGCCGTAATTTACTACAACACTGATTAAATTTTACCATGTTTTAAAAAAACATAATACAGTTCAACCCTTGAAAAATGGTCCGGTTTGCAGAGATTATCCAAAATGTTAATTATAAGTATAATTTATGTGGTTACGGTGAAGGGTTAGGGGGGTAAATAATAAAGATTAAAAAAACAATTAAAATTTAATTAATTTATTATTTCTTAATTAACTTAATTACATATTTAAATTAATAAAACGCAAATACCCTATGAATATTTTTCAATTCGGCGTTCGCACATGTACAGAAGAATCTTGTCTTCTACTATTAGAGAATTTATCTATAATTACGCCTATAAACATGGTATGCGGTTTTTGCAGCTCCAGTTGTTCAATAGAAGCAAGGAAAACTCGTCACGGAGTACCTTCAATAAAGCGTTATAATAATAAACAATGCAGAAAGAGGATTTCTCTGTTTCGTGGTACTATATTTGAAAACAATAATATGAAATTAAGCGAAGTTTTGAGAATAATATATTGTTTCGCCATGAAACTTACTATGATAAAAACCTCCTTACACACCTCAATATCGTCAAAAACGATCGTGGAATGGAATTAAAAATTAATGGGGTTTTTGGTATTAAGATATGAGCAGGCAGTTGATGAAAATAGGTGGATTGTTTTTTACTGTTGAAATCGACGTGGCACACCTTTATACAAATAGAAGCAGAATAGGAAGGAAATTTCTCGGTGAGTCTTATTGGATTGTAACCGGTATTTGTAGGGAAACTGGTAAGATGTTTTTTGGCATCACTTCTAATCGAAGTGCTGCCTACTTATCTAATTTAATTCAAAATCATGTTGAAGATGGTACCAAGATTAAAACAGACTGTTGGCGGGGATATAATAGGTTTTTCAGATTAAGTTATCAACACCTTACAATAAACCACTCTATTAATTATGTTGCCCCGTCGGATCTCAAAATTCACACCAATACTATTGAAAGATTTTGGCGTCATTTACGAAAGAACATACCTGCTGGGATTACATGTGACAATTTGGTTAATCATGTTAAAGAGTACATGTTATTGAGGATGTATCACGGAAAATCGTCTATTAGGAGATTTTATATTTTAATTGATATATTAAATGGTATTTAAATCATTTTAATTTTTATTTATTTTATTAATTTATTATTTCTTTTTTAATAAAAATGCTGTTTTTTTAATATTTATTATTTACCCCCCAAACCCTTCACCATAACCATTTATTTATACAAGTAATTAAAAATGGTGCCACGCGGTGCCTTAGTGTCTTTCAGAACATTATATTCAAGCTCGTATATCTCAACAATCCTTTCGGGCACCACTTTTTAACATATAATTTTAAATCATAAAACATCTTAAATCCCAAATTGTCCGAAAATTCCTTATTATCATCCACATCCATTAAATACTCTTCTTATCGACAGTTTCAAACACATCTGGAACCTCTTTGATTGTGTTTGTAATTAATTCTTTTCTGCCACACTATCCTGGACGTCTTCAAAATACATTGGATTTTCATTATAGATCGTATTTTCAAAACGTCATTCCGAGCAATTTTCGACCAAAAATTGCATCAAAGATAGATTATTTTTGTATTTATCCGATAGGTTTGCATCCCTGTTTGATATATAATAAGCCATCATTCTATTTTTATAATGATTTTTAAATGTTTTAATAATTCCACCATCTAATGGTTGTGAAATAGATGTCGTATTAGGTGGTAAAAAATCATTGTTACACCCCTAAGTGTCATCTTGTAATGTGCACTACAATTATCTAACAATAAAAGGATATTTCGGTTTTCATTTTTAAACTTTAAATTTATAGCTTTTAACCATTTACAAAATATTTCCGACGTCATCCAGACTTTTTTATTTGCCTTATATAATATATCAGCCTTTTCAAGATTTATTTTAGCAAAAGATTGTGGTTTCTGTCATTGTCCTATATATAAAGGATTGAATTTTTACTCATTGCAGAACAGCAAAATAGAATGGATATTCTTCTGATATATTTTTTTACACCATGGGTAGAATCATGTTTTTGAACATATGATTTGTTGGTACTTAATTTATAAAATAAACCTGTTTCATCACAGTTAAATATGTCTTTTTTTATCATAACCAACGCACAAAAATTGAAATTTCTCCTTAAATTTTTTTGCAGCTTCAACATCTGCAGATTATGATTCACCGGTTAATTTTCTAAAACTGATGTCGTGACGACTCTTGAATTTTTCAAGACACCCATTTGATGCTTTGAATGTTTGATGTTCAAACACATTACTAATTTCGAGTGCTGCGAGTTGTATCATTGGACCACTCACTGGAACATTACACTCTCTTAGTTTTATAAAAAATTCAAACGTAGCAGCATCTAAATCATTGAATATTAATTTTGAATTCTTTATCGGTTTTAAATCAATCCTTTT
This sequence comes from Tipula confusa, assembly GCA_963556175.1. Classification (NCBI taxonomy): domain Eukaryota; kingdom Metazoa; phylum Arthropoda; class Insecta; order Diptera; family Tipulidae; genus Tipula; species Tipula confusa. The sequence continues at coordinate 84,112 of CAUVYK010000013.1, forward strand.
ATTTAGAATATGATTTTGATTATTATGTATCCATGTATCGTACTTTTTCCAACATTATATTTAATGGCTAACTCTCGTTGTGATAATGAATTATTTGTTAAATAAAGCGCGATTTCTCTTTTTCCTTGTTCGTTTAATTTTTTCATGGGAGAATATTGTTTATTTTAAAAAACGATAAAATATTATAATATCATTAAATTGAATATAATGCTCCGAGTTCAAGAGGTAATACTATTTAAAAATGTCTTTATTATAATGCAAATAAAAAATGTTATGAAGCGTGCCATTCTTCACAATTTTTGTTGATGTCATTTTTCAACAGCTAAAAATAAGTGTAATGATCTAAATTAAAAAAATAATCCAAATCTAAGATCTTTATTTTAGCAGATCAAGTAATGTCAAAAATCAATTATTTACAAACATATCACAGATCTTTTAAATGATTGTTTTTTTTTATATTTCTAGTTTTTATATTTTTCTTAATATACACCCGTTTAATTTAAAAAAATGCTATATTAATACAGCATTCTCAGGGGTAAATTAAATATATAAAAGCCGAAAGGAAAATCTAAGATAGATTCAATCTATAGAACTGATATGCGGTCTAAGAACCGTTTGTTAAAAGGAGATGTTAAAGTATAAAAATATTAAAAATTAGCCGTTCGATGAATTCTTTCTATAACATTATGATGATATTTATATTCATGAGTTTGGTAATGTTAACAGGAGATGGTAGTCTAAAAGAAACAATGACAAAACGAACTAGAAGAAAATCTGAAGTAACACCACCAGCAGGAACATCAGAAGCAGAAGGAACAACAACAGGTCAAGCACTAGCAGAAGGAACAACAACAGGTCAAGCACCAGCAGAAGGAACAATAACAGGTCAAGCACTAGCAGAAGGAACAACAACAGGTCAAGCACCAGCAGAAGGAACAATAACAGGTCAAGCACCAGCAGAAGGAACAATAACAGGTCAAGCACCAGCAGAAGGAACAATAACAGGTCAAGCACCAGCAGAAGGAACACCAGTAGATCCAACACCAGTAGATCCAACACCAGTTGATCCAACACCAGTTGATCCAACACCAGTAGATCCAACACCAGTTGATCCAACACCAGTTGATCCAACACCAGTAGATCCAACACCAGTAGATCCAACACCAGTTGATCCAACACCAGTTGATCCAACACCAGTAGATCCAACACCAGTAGATCCAACACCAGTAGATCCAACACCAGTAGATCCAACACCAGTTGATCCAACACCAGTAGATCCAACACCAGTTGATCCAACACCAGTTGATCCAACACCAGTTGATCCAACACCAGTAGATCCAACACCAGTTGATCCAACACCAGTAGATCCAACACCAGTAGATCCAACACCAGTTGATCCAACACCAGTAGATCCAACACCAGTTGATCCAACACCAGTAGATCCAACACCAACAGATCCAACACCAGTTGATCCAACACCAGTTGATCCAACACCAGTTGATCCAACACCAGTTGATCCAACACCAACAGATCCAACACCAGTAGATCCAACACCAGTAGATCCAACACCGGTATCTACATTAGCAACAAAATACTTTATTTGTGCAGCTGATTGTGTTAATATTTTTAACGATTTCGTAGAGAAACTTTCTAATAAAGATAGCGTAAAAGATTTAAATATGCATAGAGCTCTTTTTGACTACGAAAGTAAAGCTAAAGTACTTTTTGACAACTTAAAAGAATCATACAAAAATTGGGAGGAAGATGAAAAAGATAAAGCAGAATTCAACAAAATTGCAAGCGCTCATAAAATGCTATTGACTTTTGCCACTCTTTCTAGCAATAGTAGAAAACAGTATTTTATATATTCAGGGATTTGTGTTGGTGGGTTTGTGGTAGGTATAATAATAAGCCTGGTACTTTTAAAAATTTTAGGCAGGAAATAGTCAAATACTCATATTTTATTAACATCCTCCTTGGTTAACGCTTATTAAAGCATTTCTTTATAATATATACAATTTTTAATGAATGTATAAAATGTATCTTAAACTAATATTCATTTAAACCATCCCATCTCTAAACATATATTAAGATTATTTTTATCTTATCAGGAGAAAAAATACCGGATAGCTAGCGACACCTAAAAAATATTGCAATAGTTTGAAAAAAAAAACAAACATTTGACTAAATAAAATAAAAAATGAATCGCTAAAAATGAAAAAAGACCCATACAACATAAAATTTTGATTGAATATCTTATTTTCATTTTCCCTCTCAAATTCTGAACTGCTCGAATCAATAATTTCTTCAAGTGAATAGAAATAACAAAAAAATATTTTAAAATACTTTCTTTTTTAAAATTCCTATCTTTAGCCAATACCTTTTTAAACATTGAAAAGCTTCGTTCGACATTAATTGATGTTGGTAAACAATTACTAAGCAAAATATAACGAGAAAGCGAAGTCTCACTAACAGTCGTAAGTGCAATTTTTTAACTTTGGTTGTTTTTAGCCTTTTAAACATATACTCCTTTACTGATACTCGATCTTTTTCTAACTTAAAACTAGCTAAAGTCAAATAACTGTACAACTGTACGAATATTGTAATTTGAAAATCATGTAAAATGTGAATTAATTGTTTCTATTCCGACTTTAAATGCACAATGTCTGATATTAAATGGGGCAATTTACGGTCTCTTTAGCTTTTTCAAATAAAAAATCATCTGGCTCGCACGATTTTACAACTTTCCTGACTGTCGGAATATTATCTGAAAAATACATAGCGGCCTTTATACAGCTGAAACATCTTGTTATAATAACGTCTAGAAGCACACCGATCGTATTAAACCTTTGTTTCACTATATTGATTTTACTGGTAATTATTGTAATAGACGCTATCGACGTTATGATAAATTTTTTTTATATTCATCGAACAATTATCCGATAGGTGTGCTAAACATTTACATGCAAAATATAATTATATAGCAAGTTTAAATCATTAATTGCTTTTACCATATAGCTTCACAATCTGAAACTATCATCTCAAGATTTTCAAATTTCAAACTTATTGTGATAAGAGAATTACTAATTAGTGAACATACTATAGTAGACGAAATGTTGCCTTCTAGTTTTATACAATCGATTAAAAATGTTTTGTTGAGGTTTTCACATGTCAGTCAAGATGCAACAATATCCCTTGTCTCTAATCTCAGATTCGTCGAGCATAATAAAAATCTTTTTTTTTCATTTAAAAGTCTTTTCAATTCAGTATATAACTCTTCCAAAAAGTGTATCTACCTGTTTGCTTTCGCCGAATAGTAAATTAATGAAAAAATCAAATTGCAATTTTTTAATAAATAAAAATAAAATATTTTATAACCCTTATGCAAACAAATCAAGAAGACAAGATTTTACAATTGACTAAAACTTTCCGTGGACATGACAACGCACATTTTGAAGATTACAGCTATAATATTAGTTAATTGACTAGGTTAAGACACTATTGGTTGTTATAAATGAGTTAAAACTATTTATGAAAAGTTTTAAATAAAAGTATGGGTTTTAAGAAAGAGTTTAATGTTTCCAAAAAGAAGACTCACACACAGGCTGAAGGCCGTGCATCCAACCATATTGACAAGAAATATGGTGAAAGCATGAACTGGAGATGCACAGACAGAATAATTACACGAATATGATAGTGATAGTATTAATTCAACACCACATAATCATCCAAGTTCACGCGAAAAATTAAATTCACTATTATTTAAAAATAAAATATATCAGCAAAATCCGTCTTTTTCGGCTGCTACAATTTTTCTTATGTAGTAAATTCATGCACTAAAAACTCATCACCAGCTAAATTTAACAAAAAAAGTGAATATAAAAATATATATTACACCAAGAAAAAAAAGAAATCAAACGGAAAAAATGAATGATGAAGAATACCCATCATTTTTAAATATAACTAAAAACAATGAAAACTTCATTTATTGTAACGAAGAATTAGAAAATTGAAAAATAATGATTTTTACGACGAGAGAGAATTTGTTGCATCCGTAAAATAGTGAGGTTTGGATGGCAGATGGAACTTTTTTTGTTTGTCTAAATTTTTTTATCAGTTATTTACTATTTTTGTATGTATAAAAAATAAAGCTTTCCCATTGATATATTGCCTTTTACCATTCAAAACTAAATTTGTTTATAATTATTTTTTATCGAAAATAGCCATGATGATTTATCGAACTAAGTTTAAATTTTTAATATGTGATTTTGAACTAGCAATTCCAAATTCTATTTTTATTAATTTTAAAGATTTTTCCATTTTTGTCAATCGCTTCTTCGAAAATGTATTCAGCTTGGTTTTGAACAAGATTACTCGGAAGATGGAGAGTATAGAAGATTTTTTAAATGTTTAACAGCTTAAGCTTTTGTTCCAAAGAAAATGTTTATGATGATTATAAAAAATTTACACTGAAATTTTAAGACCCTAAATTAATAAGTATTTTAATTATTTTGAAGACAATTATTTATTTTCAAAAAAGTATAAAATAGGAATGTCGAGTTGTAGGCTAAGATATTTAAATGATTTACCCTTGACAAATAACATCTTGGAAGGATATCATAGTGGTTGAAATGCCTTTTCCCTCGACCGCATCCATATTTATCGAATTTTATTCTTGAACTACGAGGAAAACAACATATAATTAAAAATGATTTTATATTGTTGCTTCAAAATGATGGTTCATGTTCTATTACTGTTGAGGATAACGATACAAGAGAGAAAATGTTGAAAATTATTAATTATTATGATATCTTCTATTTAAATACTATGTAGAATGTTTATATAGTGAATTTCGAGAAGAAAATTTAATTAAAAAATTCTTTTATATTTAATAATCAATTTTTTTATTTTAGTTTGTCCATATTATTTACATACTTTGTTTTCTAAAAATAAATCACAATTTTGTTTAATATTTTTTATTTTAATTGTCGGCAAAAATTCTCCTTTGCCGAATAGTAAAATACACAAAAGTCGGCAAATTTTCGCCAAACCATTTGATATCTACAGCTCCTTGACTATAGTCTTAAAAGGGTATTGACCATCAAATTTAATAGTTGAGTTTTGAAAAAATATTGCTTGAGATCTATTTGTCGATTACCCCTAGTCTAGTGTGACGTAATTTTTTATGTCTTTATAGATATTGTTTATATGAATTTTTCGGTTGAGAAAAAGAATAGAAAATATTTTAATATAAATATCACGATGTATACATTCGTAAAAATATAAAACCTAATAACAAGCGTCTAAAAACTGTTTAATTCATTATAATTCACCGTATTAGTTGTTTTTAAAATTATTGCTAATATAAGCAAATCCGATTAATCCTATTGATCCCACTAAACAAAAGAATATTTGGTTTTTCAATGCTATACTAAAATTATCAATAAGTCTCAAAGGAATAATAGCGGAAAATAACATAATATAAAAATTACCGGCCGCGGTTGTTAATAACCAAGCACTAGACACAAGAGATCTCATCGTTGTTGGTGATTGGGAATATGCAAATTGTAGTCCAGTTATGGCCAACATAATTTCTCCTATAGTTATAAAGAAGTATTGAGGTAGTTGTGCAAGTATGTTTAATTTGTAATGCGTATCTAAGAATACTTGAAGAATGACGGAAATAAAAAAGGAAACCATTGCTAACAAAAGACCTACATTCATTTTCAACAAGGGATTGACAAGCAATTTTCTTTTATAAAAGAAGGGATAAACACAATTTATAAACAAAGGTATCATAAAAACGATTAAAAGTGCATTAACTGCTTGCATCTGAGAAGGCAATATTTTAAATCCAAAAATATTATTCTTCATTAAATTGCCTTGTTCAATCCACGAACTGCTTTGTTGGTCATATAACATCCAGAAAAAGGGAACAAAAAGAAATATTTTTAAAATTCTAAATGTTTTTTCAATATCCTTCAGTATATCAGGACATATTATCTCCAATTCTTCTTCTACATATTTTTTATTAGAGATAAAGTTTACAAACTTTGATTTTAAAAACCTTATAACTCGCAAAAAAAACAACTTATCTGGGCTTTTTTTTATATAATTCATTGATCCTGCTAAAAACAATATGGTAGATAATACATGTATTAATGTAGAGGATAAAAAAGCATAGAAATAACAACTCTTATTATCTTCCTTCGTAACCAATAATGGGGATATTACTATTCCCAAAAAACTTCCAATATTTATAAAAAAATAGAATATAGAAAAAAACTTTTCTACTTCTTCGGTATTTAATGGTGTTAACTGATCTCCTCCAAATGCAGAGATACACGGCTTCACACCACCAGTACCCAGAGCTATTAAAACCAGCCCTGTTATCATTAGAAAGGATGAGTGATGAATGCTACTTAATAAAAGAAATGTATTCCCAACAAAATAGATTAAATTAAAATATACTATCGTCTTATATTTTCCTAAAAAACCATCCGCTAAACAACCGCCTACAACAGAAAACAGACATGAAAGAAAAACAAAAAGATGAACTAAAAAAACCGATTTTAAAAATCCAAGGGAATATACGTCTTTAAGGAAGATGAACAATAAAGATTTTACGGTATAAAAGCAATATCGTTCACAAAATTCGTTACTTATAATAAAAAACAAAGATCTGCCTTTCTTTTGTAGTTGTTTCATTTTGTTTATTTATAAAAATCGTTATATTTTGTTTCGACTTTATAAAACAAAAAAAAATTCACTATAAAATCAAAACAGTTTACTTTAATGAAACATATTTTGAAGGAAGATGTTAAATGCTATTTAAACATCGATTATATATAAAATAGACTTTTTATGATATTGTTTTTGTATTACTATAGTTACCATAAAATATTTAAATACTTTTAAAACGTATAAAACTTCACTTATCAAAAGTAGATGTTTTAAAAATGACTTTCAACTACAACACAAACAATTAGAAGAGGGTGTTTTGCCTGTGTGCTCTATCATATTAAATGATTGATGGAACGATTCCTCATGCTTAACAGTTGAAATTTAAAACAATATTTTCTTTTCAAACCACTTTTCTGTAACTCGGGAACATTTTTTTAAAGGTTTATATTAATTTGACAGCAGGTTTATATTTTCCGATTTAAAAAAACCCGTCTAAATAACCACTTTTTTAATATTGTATCATTTTACCTCTTTTTTAAATTCTTGTCTATTAAAATAATAAAACCTTTCATTAAATTCTGTTTCAAATAATAAGCCTAATGTTCCTTTTCTGCCATGTTGGTTATACCACTCAATTCCTATATAATTTGATCCAGAATTATCAGGCTTAGAAAATAGTGATTTGATTACAATTGTAGTCAAAAGTACTATACTCTTATAAAAATAATTTTGTCTGTTAATTCTTCACTGCTGTTACACATCTTTACATCACATTCGTTTTATATATTAAAATGTTAACATTTATAAACGTGTTCGTATATGTCGATGAATTTAAATGTATTTTTCTTTGGCGTAATATTTAACTCTTTTGTTAGTTGCGACAGAATACCCAATAGACTTAAACGGTTTCAAGGATGAGAATATTGATTATCTTTAAAATTATCCTTGATTCATTAACAGTAATATCTTAGATACACCCATCTTTAGATTAAAGCCTCCATGAGTTTGTATTTTTTTATATAAGGCAAAAATAATTACAATTTAAACATAAGAAAGAACCTAAAACCGATTTGTCCTTTATTTTTATCCATTTTCTAATGTTTATTAATAAAGTTTCTCTTATTATGACTTATTTTAAACATACATTTCACATGTTTTTATCTTCGTAACATATTTTTATTTATAACAATAATAAATTAATAGGCACTTCTTTCTTAAAAAATAACATACCCCTTAATATCGATCTTTTAAAGGTTATCGTTGTATTTCACGTTCAATCTACTTAATAAAAACTTAATACTGTGAAAGAGATTTAATATCTAAACCTTATTTCACGGAATATTTCATATTTTTATTACTTAAAAGTCCTCTCTCTGGAATTTAATATTTTTTAAAAGTAAATAGGCAGTTGTATTATTAAAAAAGCAACACTGTATAAAATTGTTTAAACCATCCTTCGTCTTATTAAAATAAACTCTTATGTTTAATATCCATATTATAAACAAAGCCTTAAGATGAGGAGATGCTATCATTTAAATTAAATTTTATTCTTTTTATTAAGTACCCAAAAAAGAGATGTTTTCTTCTAATCATACTCAAATTGAGGAAATATATACAAATATAACTACTTTTTAAGACCCGCCTTGGCGACATAAAAAAGGACTGAATACAGCCTCGACTGATTTATTTATTAGATTGTACTGCTAACACTGGAATAAAAACCTTCATGGCCTATTATTATTCATAAAAAAACAACTAAACCATGAAAAACCACAAATTTTATAATTAACATTTATTTTAAAACTATCTTATTTTCTATATATTCATTTATAAAGCATTCTTAAAAAATATCTGGAAGAATATCAAACATTTCTTCCTCACTTTCTGCTTTGTCATTTAAATCTTTTTTATTTGTTTTAAAATCATTTTTTATTTCTTCGTAGGCTCGTACTTCTTCAAGTTTTCTATCTTTTATTTTAACTTCTAGTCCAGGGGTTGGAATCGCGGCTTTGCCTCCTAGTTTATGAATTGATGCCTTTCTTTCCTGTCTTAATGGCATGTCTGTTGACATCTGTTGTTCATGCCTTCCTGGCATGTATTGTTCTGTTGGCATTGACACAAATTGTTTTGTTGGCATTGGTTGTTTCTTTGACATGTACTGTTCCTGTCTAATTGGCATGTATTGTTCTTGTCTTACGGCCGTGTATTGTTCTTGCCTAATTGGCATGTACGGCTCCGTAGACATTGTCAGGTAGGGCTCAGCTGGCATCGGAATTTGATATTCTTGTCTTATGGGTGCATATTGTTCTTGCCTAAATGGCATGTATTGTTCCTGTCTAGCTGCCATGTATTGTTCTCGCCTTACTGGTACATATCCTTCCTTAGGAAGGTACTGTTCTTGCCTAATTGGCATGTAAGGTTCTTTTGAAATGTATTGTTCTTGATTCTGTGCTAACCCTTCCATTCCATTAAAATAACTTTTATTGTTCTTTTGTTCTGTTGTGATAATTGTTCTTCTTTCATTAAAAATGTTATTGTTCATGGTTATGCCTTCTGCTTTACATTCTTCACGTGTTATTCTGTTATTAATTGGGGAGATTTCATCCAAATTTGATGTGTTTACTTTATAATTTTCTGGGTAACTTGAAGTAATTGGAAATGAAATGTTGTTTTGCGGTGCAAGATTGTTTTGTGGTGCAAGATTATTTTGTGATGTAAAGTTTCTGTTATAATTAACATTATCATTTATTGTTCTTGGTTCAATATTAGGAACCGCACTGCTTCTTCTTTCATTGTAAGAATTGTTTGAATATTCTGATCTTGCGTGATTTAAATATTTTTGATATTGTTGCGGATTTAAATCGTTTTGTATTGAAAGGTTGTTTGATCTTCTTCTTAATTCATTGTAAGAAATGTTGTGTTGGTTGTTATATTGAATATTATTATTGTACTGACTGTGTTGGTTGTTCATTGGTAAGGAATTATACATTTGATTGACGTTCATGTTTTGTTGTTTGTTATAAACATTAAAGTAAGGATCATTCATTGGTGCTTGGTTGTTAATCCTTGGTGTTAAGTTATTTGGATGATTATTAACTCTGTTATGTCCAGGGCTTATATAAGGATTATGCATGGATTTGTTTAATGTTTTATATCCTTCATTAATTTTCAAGTTTTCTGGTTGTAAAAAGCTATTTCTAATAAAAATGTCTTGTGGTGGTCTGTTATAATCTTGATAATTATTTTGGTTGTTATGGGAGGGGTTAGTGTTGTAAAAAGGGTTAACATTAAAAGACGAATGGTTATTGTTGTACGACGGGTGGTGACTGTTGTAAGACGAATGGTTACTGTTGTAAGAAGGGTTAACATTAAAAGATGAATGGTTCTGTGTTCGATTATTGTAAATCTGTTGATTGTTGTACATTGGGTGGTTACTTATCAATGGTGTGTTACTTTTTAATGTTGAATATTTGTGTTGTGTTGATTTATTATAAAGTGGTGAGTTGAGGTACTGCGGTTGCTGCGTTAAATTATTTCTTGTTTGATTAATTTGCATGTTTGAATAATTTGTCTGTTTTTGAAGGTTTGTTAAAGGAATTTTTGCTGTTTGCATGTAAAGTTGTTTTTCGGCTATGGGAGAGTACGGTACTTTCTGAGAACTTAAAGGTACTTGTTGCTGCTTACTTCCATAACTCTCTTTCTGATTCATTGCCTTAAAATTCGGTTTAAAACTTCCTTTCCTTATTAATCTTGAATCTTCCTTTCCCCACGGCTTTGTCTCCTTTTTATTTGCATAAATTAAGTACATTATTTTATTTTCTTTCGTCTTTATAAAATTTTGACAAAAGTTTGTAACGAAGGATCTTCTTTTAATTTTAATTTCTGGATAATTAAATGGTTTAAAATCTTGAAAATTATTATAAACCATTAAATTAAATTTCATATTTTCAAATTCTTTAAAATTTTTCTGATAATTTGTTATAGCATTAAAAAGTGTTAAATAATTTCCATATTTTATATTTTTACCTTTTTCATTTAAAAAATGAATTAAAATAAATTTTGTACCATCAAAAATAATTCGAAATTCTATTACAGTGGTTGTAGGATTTTTATTAAAATTTTGTAATAAAAAATAACAATCCTCTTCATTTTTAATAACATTTAAATTTTCATCTGTTTTTAATTTTTTTAAATCTTCTTCTTCAAATTCATTTTTTATTGTTGAAATAATTCCTTGGATAGAATAAAATTTTGTTGGTAAATTATAGATGTTTAACATCTCTCTATTGCCTTTTAATTTTTCTTCTTCGATTCTTTCTTCAAAACTTTGTGTTAAATTTATTTTCTTATTAGGAAGAATTTGATGTCCATTTAAAATAACAGGGGAATCTAAACATTCATTAACAGCTTTGTATATTATATCAATAGAATTCTCTATTGGTAATATTTCTGTACCTTCTGGTGATTGAATTAATAAATTACTACCCGAAATATTCATAATCGTAGTGGTTTTCTCATTAATTTTTCTCATGGCATAAAAAAAAATAATAATTTTTATTTTTGAAAAAATTGACCAATGAAAAAAAAACATAAATTATTATTTATTTTTAAAATAAAATTAAAAAATATTGTAATGTTGTTTTGTAAAAACATTGACTAATGGGATCATGTTCGGAATCTCCCCCCCAGAAAATCAATGTATTTTTTCTCCCCCCCCCAGGAATATTATTTTTTATTAATTTATTTAATTTATTAAAAAAATTAATAAAAATATACCTAACAACATTTAAATAAAACAAATACGAATAATGATTTTTAATTATTTCATTTACGGTTTCCCACCTTTTATCATAAATACTATCTTTCCATGTCCATTCAGATATATATTCCTCCAATAAATTACCAGAAACCCCTTTCATGTTTTTTATTCTTTGTTTTACCTTTGCCCAATATGATTCTATTGTTTGGGTATTTACTAGCGTGGCAGGATCCACAAAATATAGACTATGGTTTACGTTTCATGTTGAAACCCTAGAGAATTCAGGTTGTTATAGGAGCGCCACTTGTCACTATAAATAATTGTTCCAATTCTACAAACACTTTGAACAATGGGTAATAAAGTGTCTGCTGTACGATTTAAAACCAACTTCATATATATCTTGGCAGGTTTATAAGAGATATCTGCAATCCCAAAAACCCACATTTCATTACTTGTGGCCCTGCCCCGATGATATTTGGGTTTGTGTCTAAATAGACATTCGTCTATCTGGCAAACTATTCCCGGACCGCCTAATCTAATAGGACAAATTCCAAGATACTTTCTACACAACACTCTTATTTTACTAAAAAATTTAATAATTGTGGTTCTTCCCATATTTATGTCCTCTAAAATAGATGCTTGGGTATCGCTCTCAGCCCATCTGTATATTAGAAGAATATATTTGTTTAATGTTAAATTAAATTGCTCGAAAAAAATGCCGGTTCTTATTGAGAAATAGCTTTTATAGCTTCGGCATTCCCTATTCCTGCACCGAAATGCAATGCCATCGACCGTTTTTTTATAAACGGTGTGCTTCATCTGCATATTACATGACAAGCAGGGCTTGAACCTAGGCATTAACCCAATACCGACGAGATAATCATTGCGTCTTCAGTACTGCCACATATAATTGGCATTAAAGTTGATTCAAAAAAAAGGTTCGACATAAAAAAACAGAAAATAATTTAATTATATAATTAAAACCCCATTTTATTTTTACTTAATTTTAAACATTTAATTATTTTTAAATAATAAAATTTAGATTTTGTCATGTTCAACTTTTCCCCCCCGGGGGGAAAAGTTGAACATGATCCGGTTTTGCTACTAATATAAACAGTTATAATAGTTTAATAATTTAATTTAATAATTATTTATTTAATTAATTATTTTTTGGTGGGGGGAAAAGGAACAAGTGCCAAATATACAATATAACATAATTATTTTTTTTGGCAAATATATAATTATAGCCGATAAACACATTTTAATTTATTATTATATTATCAAAACATTTAAAAGCCTTCTAAATCTACCAACTATTATTTTGTAATCATCTTTTTTAAATAATTAAAGCCAAAAATAAAAATTCTCCAATCATTTACACGTCCTATATTATATTTGACCCATATTAGATTTAGGAATTACGTATCCTTTAAAAATTTTTATTAAAATTTAGTTAAACTTCGTTATAGAAGTAATAATTCAAATAGTAAATAAATATAAATTCAGTTATACGTTATCCTTATAACTTGTTATTCAAACTATTAACTCTTTAAGGAGGACAAATAAGTTTTAATAAAATTCTCTAACAATTTTTTCAATAAAAAAATATTCACTAAAACTATTATATACTTTTAAAAATAACAAATTTGGATGGTAATTTTTCTTAAACATATATATAATAATTGAATCACACATAAATTGTCAGCACGATATGTCATATACAATATTTATTTATTTAATTGGACTAAACAGAATTCAATATCTTTAACTGGTTTGTAACAAAAATCATAAAGAATTGTTCTAGCTGTCAAATTTTGTTTAAAAGAAAATGTTCAACATAGGCATGATATCATTAATACTTTTTGCAAAAGCTTTTATCATTGAAGAAAGAATTACTGGAAAATATTTTAATACATCCACTATTGGAAAAGTGGTATTAGTTTCTAATATTGAAGATGCATCTAGATATGAAATAAGAAAGGTTGGAGATAGTCCTATTGAAATGGCTATATATGACAAAGAATCTAAGTTTTCATTTGATTATAATGGAGGTGGGGAAACTTTGATAGCATATCCATATCACGGAAGATCAAATCAGTTATTTAGGATTAACCTGGATGAGGATGGTTATTGGCAATTACTTCAAGGAAATAATAAATTTATGTATTATGATGAATCTTCTCAGAGGATTAAAGGTGGAATATTCGTTGATGCACGAGGAGCTGGATTTTTAATTTATAATGATAGCATGACTGGTTGTTGGCCTTCTATGATGGGAGCAAAATCCATGGTTTCCACTCCGCCCCTACCACCTGTACATGAAAATGATTTGCTTAATCCATTTATAAACCCATTTATAAACCCACTTATAAAACCATTCATCAGAGCTTCTTCGAGAGCAAATATGCTTCGTTAATAATTAAAAAGTAAATTTAAGAATTTTTAACAGAAACCAAAGAGAAACAATCTAAAAAATAAAAAACTTTATTCTTTTATAGCCAATTATGTTGTGTGATAATGTGTGTAGGCCAGGCTCTAGACCCATCATCGGTTACCAATTTAAACCCGTTAGTAAAATCTGGTACTCGTCTGGCAGCTTTAAGTTGATTACTCACTACTTCATAAAATACAAACAATCTATCATCTTGTACAATCTGATAATATCCATCAGGTTTTAGGTTTATTTTAAATTTTTGAGTCTTTTTTTCTAAAAAAGGGGACGTACTCAATTCATTTAGACCAGGTATTAGATCTAAACACAGGCTTGTTCCTTGTTTTTGTATTGCAAGTATTGTAGGATTATCACCAACTTGAATTGCTTCCCACTGGGTTGCTGTATCAATCATGTCAACCATCATTATCAATCCTACACCATGAGCTTTCACATATTTTAATGAAAATCCATCTTGTATTAAAAAACCAAGACTCACAATTACGTAAACGAACATCAGTATTGTAATTTCCGAATTTTATGAAATAAAACTTTTCTGTTTTAGATTTTAAAACATACGGATAAAATTTTTTATTCAAATTGACGTCAACCAACCAAAAGATTTCATATAAAAAAAACTACCTTTCAAAAAATATTGATTATGTAAGCCACAACTATATGGTTTTTTAGGTGAGTTAAGACAATCTTTTTCAAATAACTTTTAAAGTAAAAAAAATGATTCAAAAGTTTATCTTAACAGGTTTTAAAATAATTGCTGAACACAAAAGTGTTGTTTATTAATTAAATGATATATATTCAACAAAATTACATATATAAATAGTTTAGTATCTAAAGATTCTTTTGTAATGTTTTTTTTTCGAACATAATTATTTTAAAAGAGAGCTAACAAAGATTATTAGAATTTATATTTCAGTAATAAATATTTCATGTCATTTCTAACATAAGTATCTTCGAAGGTCTTTTATAAAGATTTTGGATCTAGTACACTTTAGGACCCCGGGTTCAAATCCTAATATTAACATAACCCTAGTTAGATTTAAATATTATTAATTAACCGCATCTAACTAACCTATATTAATATCGGGATTTGAACCAGGGGGGCACTAAAGTGTACTTCAACCAAGTTTTTAATTTTAGTCGATCCAGAAACAATATCCCTTCAAAAAAATCAATTTATTAGAACCAATCTCTACAGAGGCGGATTAAGAAAATATATTTCGCAACACAATTTATTAAACCAAAAAAAACGGCTTATAATTTATGTCACGACCCCGGCGCGCAATAGTTAATAATGCTTGTCAATTAATTTTTTTTTATTGAATCCGAATTAAAGTAAAGCTTGTTCATATATTAAATACAAAACTGTTTATGTTAATAACACTTGTAAATTAAATTTTTTTCATTAAAACTAAAATAAAAAACAGCCGTAAGGATAGAACATTTATTAATATAAATTTAAAAAATGTAATTATGAAAATTAAAATCAAGGATCGAACGAAATTTAGTAATTTTATTTTTTTAACCCTCAAAAATTATGCAAATTGAAATCAACGAAGAGCATTTCAAAGAATCCTTAAAGAAGTTAAGGTCTTATATCTATGAACCATTATTTATTATTTTGGGTAGTTCAGCCGACGTAGAAGTATCTAACATGAATTCCGCCGTATTCCTATTCCTTTTCAATTATGAATTAGCTGAAACAATTCTTTTGATCACCAAAACCGATTTTTATTGCATTACGAGCCATAAAAAAGCTGTTTTATTGGAAAATCTTAAGAAAGAAATAACTGTCGTCATCCGACAAAAAGATAATTCCAACGAGAAAAGTATAAAAGAACAAATAAAAAGTGTTAGTAGAACATATTCCATCATAGACAAAGAAAATACAAAAGGGAAATTCTGTAATATTTATATGGAAGGACTAACTTTTATTAATAGAACACAGAATCTTTTAAAAATGTTTTTGATAAAAAACGACGAAGAGATTGAAAGAATGGAAGAAGGAGCAAAGAAAGCAAGTATTATAATGAAAGATGCATTGGTGGTTATTCAAGATTCACAAAAAGGAAACGTTACTTACGAAGATTTAAAATCCAAGATAGAGGATCTTGTTTACGGCAAACATTCTCCGTCAGATCAATTAGAATTTAGTTATTCTCCGTTTTTAATGAGCGGTAACTCAATTGATACAACAGATGTTTATCATTCCGAAATCGAAAACTTTGGTATAAATTATGAAAACGTAGTTTTGAGGTTTGGACTAAGATATAATAGAATGAATGTGGAAATAGGAAGAACTATTCTTTTTAACCCAACCAGTGAAAATTTAGAAGATTTTAATGAATTATATAATTTACAAGAAGAAATTATAAATTTGATTGAGAATTCAGTAACTGAGAATGAGAATTCAGTAACTGAGAATGAAAATAATAAATTAATTGAGAATAAAATAAAAGAGAAAACTTTAAAATATGAAGAGAGAATTAATAAAAATATCATTTTCTCTACAGGATTTAACAATAAAGAAGAAATAATTTCTGATTTAATAGATAATTTAATTATTGTAATTAATTTGGAATTAAAAAGTGATAATAAGGTTTTTATTTTAACAGATACTTTTGTATTTAAAAATAAAAAGTTACAACAATTAACTTATAAAAGTGAACCTTTAATAATAAAATCTGATAAAAAAACAATTGGATTAAGAAATAAAAGAAGAGAACAAGAATTACAAAAAAATTTAAGAATGGCAGAACATCAAAAACAATTATTAGAGAATTTAACAAAAGAGAGGATAGAATTTTATAAAAATAATAAAGAAATTACAGAAACAAAAGAAACGGAAGAATTGATTTATATTCCTTATAAAAAAGAAAGTTTAATACCAAGAAAAGATAAATTATTTATTGATAAAAAAAACGAAGCAATTTTAATTCCAATTTTCGATTTCTGTGTTCCATTCCACATTTCAAAAATCAGAAATTTTAATAAAACAATTTTAGAAGAAAAAGGAATTTTAAGAATTAATTTTAAAACAACACAAAAAATTAAAGATGAAATAGGAAAGAAATACGACTCAATAAAATCAATAAGTTATTCTGGACCAACAGGGTTTATTGAAGATGTTACCGAACAAATAGCAGAATTAAAAAAACAATTCCAAATAAAAGAAATTAATTTAAAAGAAAAAATAAATGTAATTGAACAAGAAGCTTTAATTCAAAAAGAAGGAAGAAAAATAATTCTAAGTGAAGTTTTAATGAAAACCGACGTTAAAACAGCCATAAAAAAAGGAAAAGTTAGTAATTTAGAAATTCATGAAAATGGATTTAAATTTGATGAAGTAGAAATTTTATTAAGCAACATAAAACACATTTTCTTTCAAGAAGCAACAATTGAACAAAAAGCACTTTTACATTTTCATTTAATAAAACCGATTATCATAAATAAGAAGACGGTAAATGTTCAATTCTATAAACTTGTTACAAATAGAATTATTCATGACACTTTAAGAAATAAAAATGACGAATACACAGAAATGTTGATTGACAAAGAATTAGAAGAAAAGAAGAATCAAATTAACAATGAATTCAAAATGTTTGTTAAAAGAATTGAAGAATATTTACCAATAAAAGTTGAAATGCCATATCTAGACAAAGCATTTGGAGGTGTACCTTTTAAAGAATTGATCCAAATTCATCCAACACAAGAATGTATTGTTCATTTATTAGAATCTCCCTTTTTAATTGTAACTTTAAATGAAGTAGAAGTTGTTAACTTTGAAAGAGCTGTTTTAGGGTTAAAAACCAGTGACATGGTTTTTATATTTAAAGATAAACAGAAACCACCCGTATCAATTATAAGCATAAATGTTAATGCTATCAATGAATTGAAAGAGTTTCTAGACAGTAAGAATGTGATATTCTTAGAGACTACCATAAATATTAAATGGCCACATTTAATAAAAATAATTATGACGGAACCATTGAACTTTTATGAAAATAATGGATGGTTTGAATTGTTAAATCCTGAAAGAAGTGAAGAGAGCGAAGTTTTTACTGATTTAGAAACTGAATCATCTACTGATGATGAGATTGTTACAACTGAAGAAAGTGCGGAGACCGGTTCTTCTTTCAGAGAAGACTCAGATTCTGATGTAGTCGATTTCGATGAGGAAACAGAAACAGAATCAGAAAGTGAGGATCAACCAAAAAAGAGAAGAAAATAAATATTTTGACAATTAAAACAACAAAAAGTTTTAAAAAGAAAAGAGGAGATGATTCTTAAAAATAATGTTACTTTTTATATTTATCAGTTGTAATCCTTTTGAGGAGAGAATAGGAAAACAGGATGTTGCGAGGAAGAGGTTTAAATTACCGTGGGAGGATGTTAAGCCTGGAGCAGAATTCCATAAGAATTTGAGAAAGAGAAAGTGATTTATAAATGATTATTATAATTAATTACTTATAATACAATTATTACTTATAATATAATATATATCTATTTATTTATAATATAATTTATATTTATTTACTTATAATACAATATAATGCTATTTATTTATATTTATTTACTTATAATATAATTTTTACTTATAATATAATTTATATTTATTTACTTATATTTATTTACTTATAATATAATATAATGCTATTTATTTATATTTATTTACTTATAATATAATTTATATTTATTTACTTATAATATAATTTTTACTTATAATATAATTTATATTTATTTACTTATATTTATTTACTTATAATATAATTTACTTATAAAATATTACCCACTCAACCAAAAAAATATAAATTTCTATCTCTGCCACCACAAATAATTTTATCGTCAAGAACAACAAAATCATAAATCTCATCCTTACATACAAATCTACTTATTAAAGACATAGTCCCTATATCAAATACCATTACACATTTATCTTTACCACATGATATAATTCTATCCCCACAACATTCTACTTTATAAACATAGGAAGTGTGATTGTATTCCCCTAAAACTTTAAAAGGATTTAAACTGTAAATTCTTACTTTCTTATCAAAGGATCCTGAACAAAAGAATAATCCATTCGCAGAAATCGATA
Source organism: Tipula confusa (assembly GCA_963556175.1). Lineage (NCBI taxonomy): Eukaryota > Metazoa > Arthropoda > Insecta > Diptera > Tipulidae > Tipula > Tipula confusa. The sequence goes on from CAUVYK010000013.1 coordinate 103,102, forward strand.
AACTTATTACAGAATTATTATGTTGGAATGTTGTAATCAAATTAATCTCTTCACTAACCGCATAACAATATATTTTACCATCCTCACATCCTAGAATAATAAATTTATTATTAACAGCTAAACAATTAATTGATGAGAAATGATTAAATTCTTTTAGAAAAGTGGTTCCTTTGAAGATTTTCAATTTCCCGTCCCTTGAACCGGAAATGATGAAATCTTTAGAATAATGAATACAGGTTACAGGTTTTTCGTGTGAATAATTAAATTCACAGTTCAAATCTTCTGTCCAAAGCTTAACAAAATTATCTCTTCCTGCTGATAAAATCTTTTTACCATCGAATTTAACATTTATTACTCCTTTCTTGTGTGCTAATATTTCATTTAAAACATCACCGTCGGAATTATAAATTACTATCTTCCCGTCAGAGCCACTAGAAACAATTTTGTTGTCTTTGATACTCAAAGAATAAATCACTCCTTGATGACTTTTAATAATTTTCTTTTGTGTTTTGGTGGTTTTACACCACAATCTAATAGTAGAATCTCCACCTGCGCTGACTAAAAGATCATTGCTTGAAGCAATTGTTAAGATGGCAGATTCGTGACCGGAATAACTTTCTGAACAGAAGTTTGTGTCCACTTTCTTTTGGTTTGGGAACGTAAAAATCTGAAAAGTTCCTTCAAATTCTGTGATTTGTTGATAATTTAAAGTAAGCTTTAATGATTCGGTTATAGGTTGCCCGTTCAAATAGAATGTTGCGTTCGTTTGTATTAGATCGGATAGGTTGGTTGGGGTTAATTCTATTGGTACACTGGTGCTTGGTAGCAACAGCTTGCCTTCGTCGTTGAATAATTCTATTATTACATTTTGCATGGATCAGATTTAATTTTTTCTTTTTACGGGTTCGAATCCCGCAATAAAAATATAATTGGTAGAATGAATTAATAGTTTATAATTTAAATGCTTGGCTCAATTAATAGATTATAATGAATAAAATGTAAAAACTGGTTGTTTTATTCACCGGGATCGACACCTAGATCCTTATAAATTAGATATCCGTAAGTTGAGTGGTTCTGAACGTAAAACACTTTCATTTATGAATATGTCTATGAAGGTATAGATTATAGGGGGGAAGAATCTGTTAAAACGAACAGAAACCTCGTTTTATCCGTTTATTGTTAAAGCGACAGTATTTTGATGAAACATTTTTAGAAATAACGGTAGAAATTAATGTATTGTATCAAATATATTTGAGATTGGTTGTTAATTCAGTATGTTGAATGTAGATTCGAGATAGGAAAATATCACCAAGAACATTCTGTACCAAATTTTTAGATTATTTGAACGGCAGATAAAGAAAGTCTGGTAGTTACCCCCTTTATCCCCGCCGGTTCGAACCTCGCTGATGCCATAAAAAATTATAAAATAATAATAAAATTTAATCAAATGAACATGAGAGAACTACTGACGCAGATCTCCACCACGAAAGCAACTATTGAATGGATAATATCAAATAATTACATTATAAACATGCATAACTATCAAAATACCACCTACCAATGAAATTCATAGTTAATGAAATTGAACATAAATTTCGGTGTCGAAAATGTAGAAATGAAAATTCAATTTTCATCGAAAATTTGTTTTATAATAGCAATTGTAAATCAATTGAGCTCATTAATTGGTGGCCTTTGAATACTTTACAGAAAACGGTACGTTATAAAATGAAAACAAAAAGTAAGAAAACAATTACAAACTGTATAAAAAATTACAATTAATAATTATCATGACAGAAAATACAAGAAAGATTGGGGGAATGGGTAAAATAGTGCAGATAGACGAAAGTTTATTTTGTAAAAGAAAATATAATGTGGGGAGAAATATAAGGAAAATTTGGATTGTTGGTGGAATAGACTGTGAGACTAATAAATGTATTGCTATACCGAATTTACAACTATAATGATTATGTTACGGAAATTGATATTTGTATAATTTTTTTCTATGTAAAAAATAGGTTAGAGATCGATATTCTAAAAGAGTTCGAACACAACTTTTATATTTTTTCATAAAATGGTTACGCATATAAAATTATGTAATAAATATCAAAATTAAAAAATAAAATTATAAAAAAAGGTTAGGTTCGAACCCCTTCCAAAATACCGGTAACTTACCAAAAAATCTTATAAATAAAAATTCTATTTAAAACCCCATCATATTCGCGAAATTATTATTATAACCGATACCGAAGAAAGCGCAATTGCGTTTTTGATATTAAATGGGGTGATCGAACCAGAAAAAATTGCTGGTCTTGTAAGCGTAAGATGATTATAAATATCCCTTTAAAATTATATAGGTGTACAAGGAGAAATTGCAAAAAACAACGTAGCATATTGACACATACGTTCTTTGAAAAAAGTAAACTGGGTGTAAATAATGTGATGATGATAACATTCCTCTATTTGCACAAAGCGCCTATTTCGTCGATAATAGCCACGATAGGAATATTTTCAAAGGCTTTCTGCCAACGGACACTAAGTATTCGACAGATGCTTGCTGATAAGGTCGAAACAACGAGTGTTGTTATTGGAGGGCCAGGAATAATTGACGAAACGAAGTTTGGAAAGAGAAAATATCATAGGGGGCATAGAGTAGAAGGCCAGTGGGTTATTGCTGGTATTAAGAGAACTGAGGAAAAGAAGAGCTTTGTTGTCGAGGTTGAGATAAGAGATACAGCCACAATCAAAAGCATTTTAGAGACCTATGTCGCCCCTGGATCGATTATTTATACCGATTGTTGGAAGCCGTATGTCAAGGCATGCGAAGAATTAAATTTCGAACATTTAGCGGTAAATCATCTTTATACTACAAGGATCCAATTATGGGAGAGCATACCAATACAATTGAAGGTTTAAATAATGGATTGAAAACTTTAATATGTGCAAGGAATAAGAATGATATCAATGATTTTATATGGAGAAAACAGAATAAGAGAAATATTTGGGAAGGTTTTATGGAGGCTCTTAAGGAAATAGTTTATTAAATATTTTGGTAACTGTATCGTTTTGGGGGGGCTGAATAATAATATTTATATTTAATTAAAATTTTATTATTTAATTTAATTTTAATTATTTTATAATAGTTAAATTAAATGTTCTTTAATATTAAAAAACAAAAATTGAATAAATTGGTTATATTAAATTTAATTATGAATTTTAAAATGCGGTTGATTGAATTATTTTCTTTTTTACAAAGCGAAGAAACTGCCTATGAGCTCGCCATCCGTTTGAGGATGATACATACGTCACGAGCAGCGTGTCCGGAATGCGGATCAAATATGAATCTGGAGAGGGGGAAGGTCCGACATGCTATAAATGGAAGATGGCGGTGTGGGAGAAAAGCATGTCGTGTTTCAAAGTCTTTGATGTATGATTCGATCTTTTTTGGCTGCCATATTCCTATTTCTAAATGTTTTTTAATATTATATTTTAAAAGTATGAATGTTACCAACTCTTTAATTTCTTTAGAAACTGGTATAAATAGAAACCATATTAATAGGTTTTACAACAAGGTTATGGAGAGAATCCAAAGTAATCAAACATTACGGAGTATTATTAAAATGGGGGAAGTAAATGATATCATTGAAGTTGATGAAACCCATGTAGTTTCCAGGCGTGATGGGAGGGGAAGAATTAATACTGGTGAACGATACTGGATTATAGGAGCGAAAAATCGGAGAAGCGGGGAAATTCGGTTAAAGCTAGTAAGGAATAGAAATGAACGAATTTGCACAAGGTTTTTATTGGAAAACGTAAATACAGGAACAACTGTAATGACTGATATGTGGAGAGGATACAATGGTATAAGTAGTCTTGGTTATATTCATAAAAAGGTTAACCATAAAGTAGAGTTTGTAAACAGTCATGATCCGTCTATTCATACACAAAACATCGAAAGATTGTGGCGTACTTTAAAGGATGGATTACCTAACTTTTCAACTTTTGAACTTATCGATAAACATATCAAGATATTTGAGTTTACTTTCAACATGGGTTGTCGGGATCCTGAGGCTTTTTTTGATTTGTTGGTATCGGTTAGCATAGTCGAATAAAACTTTTCTTAAAATTTTAGTCAATTTTTATTCTTCTTTAATTTGTTTATTTATTCAATTTTTGTTTTTTAATATTAAAGAACATTTAATTTAACTATTATAAAATAATTAAAATTAAATTAAATAATAAAATTTTAATTAAATATAAATATTATTATTCAGCCCCCCCAAAACGATACAGTTACCAATATTTTTATTTAAATGATGTATAATATTTTTATTTTATTTATAACACATATTAAAAAAGGTAGCTGTAAAAATACTTAAAAAATTTAAAAATATATATTCCGTACTAACATTCAATTCCAAAGACATCGCACTTTTCTGTTTTTGACATTTATAGCCTAAAATTCTGCTTAGGCGGTGTTGCTATACCGAAAAGGATCCAATAAATGTTTTTTTATTGAAACGTTTTCACGATCAGCCGAAAATTTAAATAGAATTATAGGAGCAAGTTTACTATTTGACTCAGAGTTCGATCCGAGGTTTTGTTTTTTTATAAGAAATATAAAAAAATATTATGTTACCTAAGAGAGCTATTTTAAAACAAATTTTCAAAATGAAAGCAAGACCATCGAATATTTAATAGAAAACCAAATATTATTAGCGCCAAAAACTTGCGTTCTTTGTAATTTTATCATGAAAGAAAAAATACAAAACGATTTCAATGTTCCAATTATAAATGTAGAAACACGATTTCTATTTGAAAAAATAATATTTTCGAAAATATGAATAAGAATTCTATTCTGTTCTTGAAGTTTCCTATTATTGGTTAGCAAAACGCACCTTTTCCTCTATAGTCAATGTTACTGGACATTCTAAAACCATAACAACAAGGTTTTTAAATCTTATTTATGAATATTGATTAATTCATTAGTTGATGCAGACCAAAAAATAGGAGGTCCTGGAATTATAGTCAAATAGACGAATCTAAATTTGGAAAAAGAAAATTCAATAGAGTACACTATATAGAAGGATGCTGGGTGTTCGGGGGTGTTGAATGCACATCATCGAGAAAAATATTTTTAAAGATTTTGCCAAATTGGAATACCGAGATCTTAAGATCAATAAGTATCGATCCTGTTTTAGCAGGTTCAGTGATTGTCATAGATGATAGGAAAGGATATTTGGAGATTACAAGAAATCCTAGTTTTAAACATCAATGTGTTGTAATACACAAATATAATTTTATTAATTCAAAAGGTTGTCATACAAATAATATAGAGGGTAGCTAGGCTTATATTAAAAAACGGTTCCAGTAAAAATAGAAACAAAAACCAAGCACAGGTTTAAATTATATGAGCTCAATTGGCTTCGAAAACATGAGGACAAATATTTATGTGATATATTTATTGATTTTTTTCTTAATTATTTAAATTAATTATGTTATTATATCTGGATTTAAACTCTGAATCAAATAGTAAACTTCAACCGATATATTTTATTCTTTTTTTAAAGAAAAAATACAGCGTCCGAACTATAATTTAGGAAAAAAAAATTTTTACCCCATGTTAATAAATGAAATTATTGAGAAGATGATAAAAGAAATATCCGCTTCTTCTGATTTATCAGAAGAGACTTTATTAGAAGCTTTTAGTTTTAGTTCAAAAATTGATACCAGTTCATTTGTTTTTGAAATGGCAAGAATATCAAAAACGTACCTTGAAGAAGCCAAAAGATTAAAAGAAATAATTGATAAAAAACTTCCATGGTTATCAGTGGTTTTAAATGGACCAGTTTTATTTATAGATTTCAAAAGATACGAATTTACAAAAAAGTTTTTAGTAGAAATCCAAGAATCAAATTTTGAATTTAATTTAGGAAAAAAGAAAAATGTGGTAGTTGAATATTCATCACCAAACATAGCTAAAATATTTCATGTCGGACATCTTAGGAGTACGATTTTGGGAAATTTTATTAAAAATGTTTATAAAAAATTTAATTATAATGTAACAAGTATAAATTATTTAGGAGATTGGGGTAAACAATTTGGATTAGTTGGAGTAGGTTATTTAAAATATGGAGATCCACAGAAATTAGAAAATGATCCACTTCATCATTTATTTGATATTTATGTAAAAATATCTGAAGAAGCAAAAAACATAAAAAATGTGAATGAAGGAGTAACGGACATAACAAATGTGAATGAAGGAGTAACGGACATAACAAATGTGAATGAAGAAGCAAAAAACATAAAAAATGTGAATGAAGGAGTAACGGACATAACAAATGTGAATGAAGGAGTAACGGACATAACAAATGTGAATGAAGAAGCAAAAAACATAAAAAATGTGAATGAAGAAGCAAAAAACATAAAAAATGTGAATGAAGAAGCAAAAAACATAAAAAATGTGAATGAAGAGGCAAAAGAATTTTTTAAAAAAATGGAAGAAGGAGATGAAGAAAAATTAAAATTATGGAATCGATTTAAAGAATTAAGCATAAAAAGGTATAAAGAAATTTATGAGATTTTAGGAGTAAGCTTTGATATTTATTCAGGGGAAAGTTTTTATGGAGAGAAAGGTAAAAAAATACTTTTAGAATCTAAAGTAGTAACAGAAGATGAAGATGGTTCAAAAGTAATTAATTTAGATGAAAAAGGAAATTTTATTGTTTTAAAAAATGATGGTACTAGTTTGTATCAAACAAGAGATATTGCAGCTGCAATAGAAAGAACAGAAATGTTTAATCCTGTAGAGATGATTTATGTTGTTGCTGCAGAACAAGATGAATACTTTGTAAAACTTAAACTTGCGTTAGTGAAATTAGGATACAAAGATTTAATAACACATGTGAATTATGGGTTAGTGTTGGGGATGTCAAGCAGAGAAGGCAAAGCAATATTTTTAGAGGATGTTATAAATGAAACAAAAGAAGAAATGTTAAAAGTCATGCAAAAGAATAAAGAAAAGTTTGAAAAACTAGAAAATAGGGAAGAAATAGCTTTAAATTTGGCAGTTTCAGGTTTAATCATCCAAGATTTCGGTGCGAAAAGAAGAAAAGATTACACTTTTAATATTAAGAGATGTACTTCAGTGGAAGGTACTACAGGTCCATATCTACAATACACACATTGTAGATTGTTTAGTATTCAAGAAATGAATTCGGATATTGTTATATCAGAAGATATGTCACAAGAGAATTATTACAAAGACATAATCTTAGAACAAAATGATTCTATTGATAATCTCACTTTCCTCTTATCTCTATACCAAATAATTTTAACTCTTTGTTTGAAAACTTACGAGCCTCAAACTTTGGTGGATTATTTAATGAAAGTGGCTAAACAAACAAATTCCTTGATAAAGAAATTGCGAGTTAAAGGAGTAGAAAAGGAGTTGGCGTTAGGAAGAATGTTCTTTTTTAATTGTATCAGGAAAATACTAAATGATGGTATGAAAGTTTTAGGTATTACTCCTTTGAATAAGATGTGATTAAGAATAAATGATCTGTTATAAAAATGATCTGTTACAAAAATGATCTATTATAAAAATGATCTATTATAAAAAACAACACCTTTCCTGTTATAATTAAACGGCCTAGTTGAATACTTCTTTGAATATGAGAATTTTATATGGATCATGTTTTCTTTTTAAAAGACAATATCAGGGATCAAGTTAATTTATCGGCCAGGAATAAGAATTAAACAAATAAAACAAAAAATAAATTAATGTTTAATTAAATTAACAAATTTTTCATAAATTACCTATTTGTTATCCCCCCTGTAACGTGAAATCTTGAGCCAGCCGTGGAATATTGAACCAATAAAAATATGGATACAAAAAAAGTATATTTATACAGATGAATCGTACAATATTAACCCCTGGGTTCTAACCCGATATCAACCTAACCAATTTAGTATGTTTGTTTAATTAATAATATTAAAATCGAAGTAATTTTCTTGTTAATATCGGGTTCGAACTCGGGCTAATATTGTACGATTCATCTGTATAAATATATATATTCTAATGAGTTTATACAAATAATTTTATCTTATATTCTTTTAAAAGGTAATCTTTAATATTTTTTTTTATTTTCCTAAACTCTAAAACAAACCCCAATATTGATATTTAAAAACTATAGCTCATTAATATGTATAGATTTGATATGTAAAGCTTGTTGTTGAATAAAAATCCAGTTTCTATCCATATTTATATATATTTTTGCATGGATCAATATTCCACGGGGATCAAGATTTCACGTTACAGTTAGTTAATCATAAAATACAATGCGTTAGTTTCGAAGGATATCATACAAACCACATAGAACGTACATGGGTTTAAAACTAGCCATTTCTTCCAGAATGCGAGTTAAAATAATGAAACCTCCTTTTTTATTTATGCAGGGAAGAAAAAATAAAAATATTTTTTTATTAAATTAATCACATAAATGTTACTCCTTCATAAAAAACCGTGTTATAACCCATCTAAAAAATCAAGGTGTAGAACGAGTAATTCACAAATGTAATAAACCAACCGTTTCGTAATAAATTACATTAGTCAATGTTTTTACAAAACAACACCACAATATTTTTTAATTTTATTTTAAAAATAAATAATAATTTATGTTTTTTTTCATTGGTCAATTTTTTCAAAAATAAAAATTATTATTTTTTTTTATGCCATGAGAAAAATTAATGAGAAAACCACTACGATTATGAATATTTCGGGTAGTAATTTATTAATTCAATCACCAGAAGGTACAGAAATATTACCAATAGAGAATTCTATTGATATAATATACAAAGCTGTTAATGAATGTTTAGATTCCCCTGTTATTTTAAATGGACATCAAATTCTTCCTAATAAGAAAATAAATTTAACACAAAGTTTTGAAGAAAGAATCGAAGAAGAAAAATTAAAAGGCAATAGAGAGATGTTAAACATCTATAATTTACCAACAAAATTTTATTCTATCCAAGGAATTATTTCAACAATAAAAAATGAATTTGAAGAAGAAGATTTAAAAAAATTAAAAACAGATGAAAATTTAAATGTTATTAAAAATGAAGAGGATTGTTATTTTTTATTACAAAATTTTAATAAAAATCCTACAACCACTGTAATAGAATTTCGAATTATTTTTGATGGTACAAAATTTATTTTAATTCATTTTTTAAATGAAAAAGGTAAAAATATAAAATATGGAAATTATTTAACACTTTTTAATGCTATAACAAATTATCAGAAAAATTTTAAAGAATTTGAAAATATGAAATTTAATTTAATGGTTTATAATAATTTTCAAGATTTTAAACCATTTAATTATCCAGAAATTAAAATTAAAAGAAGATCCTTCGTTACAAACTTTTGTCAAAATTTTATAAAGACGAAAGAAAATAAAATAATGTACTTAATTTATGCAAATAAAAAGGAGATAAAGCCGTGGGGAAAAGAAGATTCAAGATTAATAAGGAAAGGAAGTTTTAAACCGAATTTTAAGGCAATGAATCAGAAAGAGAGTTATGGAAATAAGCAGCAACAAGTACCTTTAAGTTCTCAGAAAGTGCCGTACTCTCCCATAGCCGAAAAAACAACTTTACATGCAAACAGCAAAAATTCCTTTAACAAACCTTCAAAAACAGACAAATTATTCAAACATGCAAATTAATCAAACAAGAAATAATTTAACGCAGCAACCGCAGTACCTCAACTCACCACTTTATAATAAATCAACACAACACAAATATTCAACATTAAAAAGTAACACACCATTGATAAGTAACCACCCAATGTACAACAATCAACAGATTTACAATAATCGAACACAGAAACATTCATCTTTTAATGTTAACCCTTCTTACAACAGTAACCATTCGTCTTACAACAGTCACCACCCGTCGTACAACAATAACCATTCGTCTTTTAATGTTAACCCTTTTTACAACACTAACCCCTCCCATAACAACAAAATAATTATCAAGATTATAACAGACCACCACAAGACATTTTTATTAGAAATAGCTTTTTACAACCAGAAAACTTGAAAATTAATGAAGGATATAAAACATTAAACAAATCCATGCATAATCCTTATATAAGCCCTGGACATAACAGAGTTAATAATCATCCAAATAACTTAACACCAAGGATTAACAACCAAGCACCAATGAATGATCCTTACTTTAATGTTTATAACAAACAACAAAACATGAACGTCAATCAAATGTATAATTCCTTACCAATGAACAACCAACACAGTCAATACAATAATAATATTCAATATAACAACCAACACAACATTTCTTACAATGAATTAAGAAGAAGATCAAACAACCTTTCAATACAAAACGATTTAAATCCGCAACAATATCAAAAATATTTAAATCACGCAAGATCAGAATATTCAAACAATTCTTACAATGAAAGAAGAAGCAGTGCGGTTCCTAATATTGAACCAAGAACAATAAATGATAATGTTAATTATAACAGAAACTTTACATCACAAAATAATCTTGCACCACAAAACAATCTTGCACCGCAAAACAATATTTCATTTCCAATTACTTCAAGTTACCCAGAAAATTATAAAGTAAACACATCAAATTTGGATGAAATCTCCCCAATTAATAACAGAATAACACGTGAAGAATGTAAAGCAGAAGGCATAACTATGAACAATAACATTTTTAATGAAAGAAGAACAATTATCACAACAGAACAAAAGAACAATAAAAGTTATTTTGGTGGAATGGAAGGGTTAGCACAGAATCAAGAACAATACATTTCAAAAGAACAGTACATGCCAATTAGGCAAGAACAATACCTTCCTAAGGAAGGATATGTACCAGTAAGGCGAGAACAATACATGCCAGTTAGGCAAGAACAATACATGCCAGTTAGGCAAGAACAATATGCACCCATAAGACAAGAATATCAAATTCCGATGCCAGCTGAGCCCTACCTAACAATGTCTACGGAGCCGTACATGCCAATTAGGCAAGAACAATACACGGCCGTAAGACAAGAACAATACATGCCAATTAGACAGGAACAATACATGTCAAAGAAACAACCAATGCCAACAAAACAATTTGTGTCAATGCCAACAGAACAATACATGCCAGGAAGGCATGAACAACAGATGTCAACAGACATGCCATTAAGACAGGAAAGAAAGGCATCAATTCATAAACTAGGAGGCAAAGCCGCGATTCCAACCCCTGGACTAGAAGTTAAAATAAAAGATAGAAAACTTGAAGAAGTACGAGCCTACGAAGAAATAAAAAATGATTTTAAAACAAATAAAAAAGATTTAAATGACAAAGCAGAAAGTGAGGAAGAAATGTTTGATATTCTTCCAGATATTTTTTAAGAATGCTTTATAAATGAATTAATAGAAAATAAGATAGTTTTAAAATAAATGTTAATTATAAAATTTGTGGTTTTTCATGGTTTAGTTGTTTTTTTATGAATAATAATAGGCCATGAAGGTTTTTATTCCAGTGTTAGCAGTACAATCTAATAAATAAATCAGTCAAGGCTGTATTCAGTCCTTTTTTATGTCGCCAAGGCGGGGGGTCTTAAAAAGTAGTTATTTATTAAATCAACATTTCAATGAATCCATTTTTCAATTCCTAATCTGCTCCATTAAGCAAAAAAAACACCCAAATTTAAATTCAACCAAATACTTTTTCATACCACCTCTTCCTTTGTTTTATTTAATTTTATGTTTTTCGTTTGAAAACCATAATAATTCTAAAAACTTTTACTATGATTAACCGCTGGATGGTTTGATTTTACTAGCACAGGGTATGAAAAATATATGTCTATTATGTATTTTTTTTAATTCAATAAAGATTTCGATAATCCTATTTCGTAGTGGATGTCTCTTCTTTACTAGCCATTATGTTCTGACTGGATTATCAGGCGGGCCATGCGCACAATCAAGTAACTTGAAATGTGCCGTTTCATCTATGTGTAGTCCTTGGCCACTCAGTCTCTTAAATTATATTCCATATAAGTGGTATTCCTTTATCTTTTGATACGTATCTTTATTAACAGCACAGTTTCTTAAATATTTTCCAAGAATTTAAATCTAAGATAGGAATTATATTTTATGAATTATTCCATTATATACTCATCTTACAGATATTCCATTTCGGATACTCAAACATTTCTTGTTTATATTCATTATTCCATTTCAGAACATGGACTGTTAGTGCTATTTCTAAAAGTATTGTAGTGTTAATCAAAAAACAACTACCGTTTGTACTGTGTTCACACAGCTCTGAATCAAGAAATAGGTTAAAAATCATTGGCAAACAACACCACTACGGCAGAGATTTTCAAACAAGTTTGGCTTATCGCTTATATTTAAATAAATGTTACCGTAGATCTACTGTTACAACAGTTACTAAAGATCTTGTATCTATATTAATATTTTTAATCCTGTAAAGATGGACATCGTATAAAAAAACCCTGAGGTTGAAAACTTTTAATGAGATGAATTAACGAGACTATTTAAACCACCCGATCAGATATTTGAAGACTGGTTCTGTTTTTGCTAATAAATTTGTAGTATCACGAAATCCACGGTCTACCAAACATGGTGAGTCTACGTGTTTCTTCTTTCGTAGCCAGAACTGTTGGTGGCTGTCTTTGAATTTCAACCAATCATCTGTTATTAAATTCTTCCTAGTTAAGACTGGAAAACCAATTCAATGTTTGCATTGAAAACATTTAACGATACGTAAGTAGAGACTAACATTATATCGACATTTGGTAACGGGTGAAAATTGTGCCCTGAATGCTTAAGTAACACCTTTGTTTTTTAATAAATTTCAATCGATGCCTTGATCATTAAACAGGTCAGTAAAATTAAGTATTTGACTAAACCCCCCAGAAACTTTAGAACTGAGTTAGAAATTGATCTAACTCTGACAACCAACTTCAGATGAAATCATCGTTTTCACGATTAGAGACACAGTTTAATGAATTGTTTAGGCTTTTTAATACCAAACTCAATTAGTATCATATATAAATATAGAGAAAGGTCTTTTAACTCTTTCACACTTCATCACACTATAGGTGTTCGCGTAGATAACAGATACATATTTTTACTCACAAAAATAAGAGTTGAAAGTTAAATATCTAACAAAAAACGAGAATTAAAAATGAATACAAGCCTTGAGACATTTGAATATCACATTATAATCATAATAAATTTATTATGTACACTCCATGAGTCTATGAAATTTGAATATAGATCGCACTGTTATAATGTTGTTACCTTGTTATTTAAACAATTTTGTTTGGAATAAAGTTCAATAAAAATTTTTTATTAATCCATATTATATGACCGAAGAAAATGATTCATCTTCAGAATTTCATACGAGGGATGTCGATTGCATTGCTAAGACAAACACTCCTTCCTCTGTGTTGCAGGATACTACTAACGCATGATGAAAAGACAATATAAATAACTTGGGTATACCAATATTTCTTGGCGAATTTGCTTTAAAAGCGGGTTAGAAGCTAAAAGTTGTTTAGATTGTTTAATCTTTTTTTTACACCAAAGCTCTAAAGATTTATATTGTGCCAGATAAATAAAAGAATTGAAAAAAATGATTATTGCTGATATTGAAGATGTAAAGGATAATAAAAACCCCGTACTCAATCTAAAGGATATAACACAGCCTGTAAGGCCGTTTGAGATAAAACGCTTTGTAGTTATTAACATGTATATGTGGATTATGAAACAACCGGAAATTAAGAACTACTGGTGTAAAGATAAACGAAATATAGTAGCAAGGTCGTGCAGAAAATCATGACTTTCGCAAGATTTACTGAAATCAACACAAATTTAAGCTTGGCCAGCATAAATAAATAATCAAAAACTGACAAAAGAGACATTGAAATTGCCACAAAAAAAATTATAAATTATCTTTTTCGGCTATTTTCCAAAATATATTGTTAGAATCAAGAACTGTCAATCAACGAACGAATGTGTAAGTATCAGGGAAGATACAGCTTTAAAACTTATATGCCATTGAAACCTATAAAAGTGAGGGTAATATCCTAGTTTTGGGGGGAACAAGTTCGATCCCAGGTTTATTAAATTATTCTTTATATTTCGATTTTTTAAAAAATCATGAACATTTTTGAACTTGCCGAAAAAACATCTAATGACGAAAAATCATTTGAATTTGCCGTTGAGTTGGGGCTAATCAATATAGAATCGAAAAAATGTGTAAAGTGTGGCACAGATATGATAATAGAACGGGGAAAACAACGCCATAATGTTAATGGTAGATGGCGTTGCATTAAAAAACAATGCAGGAGCAGCCTTTCTCTTTTTCAAGGCACAATCTTTAACGGTATTCACATTACAATCACTGCTCTAATAAGATTAATTTATTTTTTGAGCATGAATTTTAAAGTCAGTTGTGCTTTTTTTCATTGTGGTATAAATAAAAATACTGCGGTTTTTTGGTTTAAAATTTTTAGAAGAATTTGTAATTCATACCAAATGAGCTTAACGTCGTTTAAGATAGGTGGTGAGGGATATACTGTTGAAATCGATGAAACATGTGTTTGTAAACGGAAATACAATGTCGGTCGCGTTCTACACAAACAATCAGTTTGGCTAGTTGGAGGCATTTGTAGAGAGGATGGAAGAATTTTTTTAAAATGTGTGAAAAAAAGAAATGCAGAAACATTAACAGGAATTATTATTAATTGTGTTGAACCAGGAACCAAAATTATAACAGATTGCTGGAGAGGTTATTTAAAATTCGAAGATAATGGCTTTTTCCATGCAACAGTTAATCACAAATATAATTTCATTTCACCAGAAGACCCCAGCATACATACGCAAAGGATTGAAAGGTTATGGAGAAGTATAAAGACTTTCATACCAAAAAATATAAGAAGAGAATTTCTTGAATTTTATGCTGATACATATATTGTTAATAGGTTAATTAACAACGACGGAAAGGCAAAAAGATTTTATAGTTTTGTAGAAATTATTAAACTTTATTATTCTTAATTTTTTTTAAAAAAATATTTTAACAAACCTGGGATCGAACTTGTTCCCCCCAAAACTAGGATATTACCAAAGTGGGTATGAAATTCTACATACTTATAGATTCTAAAACGGCTTGTTTTTCATCGTTTTGTATTTATACAGGTAAATCAATCTCTATCAAAAATACTGTAAATAATCTTGTTAATAACTTATGTTGGAAAAATTATACATTATATATGAACAGCTACTATTATAGCTTTAATCTTTTTAGGAAGAAAGGAGTGTTTGTTTGTAGAACAAAGCGGATAAAAAGAGGCGAGATCATGTTCGGAATAAATAAAAAACAAATGAAGAAAGGGTCGTGATTTTTATCAAAAAATTAAAATAAATTTGTTATTATGGCACAACAAGAAGGTGGCTTGTTTCATATCAACATTAATGAATTTCGATAGAAGTTTGCTTAATAATACGTCAAAAATGACCGAAAAACTAGAAAGGATTATGATAAAAACATGGATGGAATTGATAAATATGATCAAATGTTAAAAATATATTATAACGAACGAAGGAACAATAAATGAACTAATACGTTTAGAATATATATTATAATATAATGATAAATAATTCTTATATTGTTTATAAACATTTTTCAGTTGAACCACAAAAAACAAATAAATATATAGAATATCGTAAAGTGCTGATCGATCATTTAGCTGAAACAGCTGCAATGGACAAAGAAACATAAAAAACATGGAAGCTTATGAACATCATTGGCCTCATGAAGTCTCTACGAAGATGCGACGAGACTGTATATTATGTAGGTCAAACGAAAAGAGACAGACTACAAGAATTTATTGTGAAAAGTGTCTAAAATATTTATGTGCCCATCCCTGTTTTAAGCATTTTCACACCGAAAATATTGATGAAAAAACTTAGATGATAGAATGAAATGCTTTTATTTATTTTAATTTCTTAGCTGTTATTCTTTTTTGAATTTCGAATTTAAAATTCATATCTATTCTTCAAGTTTTTTTTCAAAACAATTTATCATTAGCTCAAAAGTGTGAAAGGGTTAATATGAACAACAACTTACATCATGAAAATAATTATATCATGAAAATAATTTATTAGAAGAATAATTTATTAAAAGAACTCTCTTTATTTATCATATAACTCCTTTAAAAGGCTTTCATTCTCATTTAATCCATCAAAGCTTTCAAATTCCCGAAATAAATTCTTGACGAAATTAATATTTTTTATTATATCTTCAGTCAAATCGTTGTTAAGTTTGGCTTTAATAAATTGGATAGAATATAAGATGTACATCTTCTCTAATTCGAAGTGTAATGCTTCTTTGATGGTGGTTGGTCTACTTTTAACAAATACTTTTAGATTGTTAAGTGATTCTTTCAATTCAGATGGCAGCATTTTTTAATTAAAATAATAATTTATAAATGAATAATTAATAATTGAGTAATTAATAAACGAATAATTAATAAATGAATAATTAATAATTGAGTAATTTATAAATGAATAATTAATAATTGAATAAAATAATAGAATAATAGAATAATAACAGAATAATGAATAACAGAATAATTAAATAATTAATAATTGAATAATTAATAATTGAATAATTGAATAATTAATAGCATAATTAATAATTGAATAATTAATAGAATAAATAATTAATAATAGAATAATGGGTTTTCAAACGATGTTAAGAAAATTAAAAAAAGAGTTACGATTCTTACTAATAGGATTAGACAACTCAGGTAAAACTACATTGATCTCAAAACTAAAAAACAATTCCGAGTTAACTGAACCAACCTTCGGTTACCAACTACACAATTTAGTAATAAATAATCAACAATTAACAGTCTTAGACATAGGAGGCCAGGAATTATTTAGAGATTATTGGTTGAATTATTATGAGAAGATTGATGGAATAATCTTTGTATTTGATATGTCAGATCCTAGAAGCTTTATAGAGTATTTTAAAAGTATTAAGGAGAGTGTTCCAATCTTGGTTTATGGGAATAAAAGTGATTTGGGGGATTATAGCTTTGAAACAGAAAATAAGAATATAGCCTTTTATAAGTGTTGTGCTATTAAAGGGGAGAATATTCATGAAGGGATTAATTGGATAATAAATAAATGTTCATTATGAAGAGATTATATCGTTGAGGCCAGGTAATAAGAAACTAATAATGGACACATTCTTTTAAGCAACATAAGGAAATTTGAAAGGACTGTTAATATTTAAATAATAACTGTTAATATTTAAATATTAATATTAACCCATTTTAAGACATCCTTTATCCAAGAAGGGATTTCTTTATAAAAATATCTTTTTTCAAGGAATTCCTTAACAAAAGACTCGAAAGTATCATTTGAAATATTCTTTCTTACATTATTCCCCAATTCATTCATAAAGAATAAATTATGAACACTAATCAAGGTACAGAAATTGGAGGATCCCTTAATAAAATCAATATATTCTAAAGAATAATTCTTACAAGTAAAACATTTACAATTTAAATACTTTAACCCCCCTCTTTCTATAATCCCTTCTCTAATACCCTTTGAATTGTCCTTCATTAAATTAATGTCCCCGTAATCTGTAAACATTTTACCGAATCTGGCGGTCCTTGTAGGATAAACACAATCCATCATATCACATCCTAAAGCAAATGATAGGAGTACATCTTCAGGGTATCCTATCCCCATAACGTAGATCGGAATATTCTTTACTCTCTTAACACAATTTAAGATTGTTCTGAACATGTCTATTTTATTTTCTCCGCCACTCAGTCCTCCAATTGCAATCATCCCAGGATTCATCCTCAAAATACTTTCTATACTCAAAATTCTTAAATCTTCGTAACAACCTCCTTGGATTATTGGACATAAGATTTGATCATTCTTAAAAAAAGAGATGTCCTTTTTTATTTTCTTAACTTTTTCATTCATTGTTCCATTTATTCTGTCATTCATTCTGTCATTTGATTCTTCTTTATTAAATTCTTCTAAGCATCTTTCTAACCATCGGATACTTCGTAAAGTTGCATCCTTTATCTTTGAATACTCGCTCAGTGGATTAACCACCTCGTCTAACTGCATTATAATATCAGATCCTAAATTCTTCTGTACATTGATACTATCTTCAGGTGTAAACAACTGGTTATCATCGAAATAAACACCCTCTTCTTCAACTCTCACATTCTCGAGTGATCCTATTTGGAAACCGCCGGAATCCGTTAAAATATTTTTTTCGGTTTGCATAAAAAGTTTCAGATTTTTTAAATTTCTACAATGATATGCATTACAGAGTATTAAATTAGTATCAATATGGTCAAAAGGTACAGCTTTCATCGACGCATAGGTTGCCACCGGCATAAATCTTGGTAAATCTACAATTGTGCCAAGTTTTAGTTTGGATACTTTGTATAATTTGTCTTTTGATTGTTTTGTAATTTCGAATTGCTTTTGCATAAAATATAGAAAATATTTTTATTAATTATTTAAACTCAGATTGTAAAATTAAAAATATTACAATTTGAGATTATAAACCGGTAATATATGAATTTTGGGGGACGGGATCGAACACGTAAATTACCGTTTTTTTGTTTTTTAATGTTGGTTGTGTCTTGTTTGCACAATTTGTTTGGGTAATTGGAGGAAAGTGTAGGGAAACGTGCGAGGCTTTTTGAAAGTTGCTAGAAGATGTTAAAAAAAAGACCTAACAGAATTGTAGAAGAAAACGTATTACCTGGAACAAGAATAATTACCGACTGTTGGGTGATTATAATGATCTGAGTAAGAATGCGTTTTCACATTCTAAAGTAAACAACAATTATTTTTTTATAAGGTCAGAAGACCACACAATCCATACAAATACCATAGAATGCGTATGGAGAACTTTTAAAAGTGGGGTACCAAAATGCTCAAGGGGAATATATTGATGCCTTTGTTTTTAATGCATATATACTTCTAAAAATGATGAGAACGCTTGGAAATTGTACGTAGATTTATTTTAATGGAAATAGTTTGATTTAATAAAAATTATTACCTTTCTATTTTTCTTAATTAAAAAATAAAAAAACGGTAATTTATGTGTTCGATCCGGGGCCCCTCAAAATTCATATATTACCTATAAACCTTTTAGTGAATGGCCGGTTCGTTCACAAGTTTTATTTTATAATAGGAACATTATTAATTAAATAAAAACATTATAATAATAGAATAAAAACATTATTAATTAAATTAAAAGGTAACGTGGCCGAGCGGTTAAGGCGGTAGGCTTAAGATCTACTCTTTCGAGATCGTGGGTTCGAGTCCCACCGTTACCACACTTTTTGGAATTTAGCATAAAAAGATCTTTAATAAAAATATTATTAATTAAATTAAGAGGTAACGTGGCCGAGCGGTTAAGGCGGTAGGCTTAAGATCTACTCTTTCGAGATCGTGGGTTCGAGTCCCACCGTTACCACACTTTTTGCTTTTCAATAAGAAAAAAAAACTAAAAATGTATGACACAGAAAGAAAAGGCGTAAAAAAGCATTTTAAATTCTCAAAATCGAAATATAAGACAACCAAACTCTTAAAACAAAAAGAACTATTAATAAATAAATATGGTTTAAAAAACAATAAATACTTTTCGGTTAATCTAAACGGTAGATACGAATGCATCCTTTGTAAAACACAACATAAAACAATTGAAAGTTTCGTTAACCACAAAGATGGCAAAAAACATAAAAATAAAAAAAAATTAATTGAACAGAAACTAAAAATTTTGAGCCATGGAGCTAATAAAATCAATAAAAATGGAATAAGTGGTTATTTAATTCAAATCAAGTTGTTTGATTTTATTTATCCGGAAATACAATTTAAAGAGTGTGATAAAGAGAGCGAGATATGGTTTTCGTTTAGTGGGTTTGAACCATTCGGGTATAAATTTCCGGGAGTGATTAAGGAAAATACTTTAAATGACTTTTATGATAAAAAGAATGGAGTATATTTTGTGCAGTTTTTTGTAATCTGATTACATGTTGTTACATTATAAATAGTGTTAGATGTCGTTATAATATTTTTTTTAAAAATAAAATCTTTAATTATTTGGCTTTACCAATATTTGTCTCATTTTTTTTATCTGGTTGTTCATCATTCATTATAGAATCTTTGGCATCTTGTTCCGCTTTCTTAGCATCCTTCAAATTAATTATTGTTTCTGTTCTTATTTTAAGTTTTTCGATGTGTTCTGCATCAGTAATTCTTTTAATTATTAAGAATTCTATTATTTCTTTGTCGCTTGGGGCTAACATCCTAAAAATACCATTAGAAGCAATATAAGTTAAATACAGCTTGTTGATTTTAAAAGTGAAATTCATTTTTTCATTCAATTCAATTGTGAATTGCATAGAATCGTCGGGTATCGTTGTAAGGCCGCCCAATATTGCATTGTCATCTATTACACCCAAAAACAGTTCCTGTTTTTTATCTTTCAAGACCATTCGATTTGTATCTCTTGATATCTTAAAAGGTACAAAATCGGTTGCTGTTTCCCTATCTCTTACAAATATAGCAGGTTCATTTTTAACTATCTTTATATATTTTTGAGAAGTGCTTTCTTGGATTAAAAAGGTTGAGATGATTTCAAATAAAAGGAACATGTCTAGTATCTTTCTTAGATATTTATTTATATTTTAACACGTAAGATTAAATATTATTTCGGTTACAGAAAATATATCATCATATAATATTACACCAATAACATTCACTTTTTTAAGATATTGAAGAAACGGTTTTGGTTTTATCACAAAATAGATTAAAGATTACATAATTTACGTAACTTTTTAAAATTAATATAGTTGTTTAATTTAATATTACAGCCAATGGTAAAATAAGATAATTTACCTAACTTTTTAAAATTAATTCAATTGAATTATTCGTCCAACTTTCTGAAATAATATCTTATATAGACTTTTAAAAATACATTAAATATCACAGCCAATGGTAAAAAGAGATAATCTATAAACTTCTCACATTCAACATTTATCATTTGTAGATAAGTTATAAAATCGGACGAGATAGAATTCCTATAACCCATATTATCTAATAAAGTTTTTGCTCTTTCGATAGGGATACACCCTTTATCAAAAGAAGATTGTTCGAATTCGTAGGTAATACGTGGTTTTGTAACATTTTCTTGATCAAACCCCTCAGAGAAAATGGTGGAAGTGTAATAAATTTTGATTTTAATTCTTTTAGTTTCCATAGCAAAGGCTTTAAATATTTGACTTAAAGCTATTTTGGATCCGGAATAAAAAGAATATCCTGGTAAAGTAAATAAAGCTAAACTTGAAGCAATAACAACATAGGTGAAGTTGGGTTTATTGTACTTAATCAACTGTCTTAATGCATTTATAGGTCCGAATAGATTTTGATCAAACATTTTCTTGATTTCTATATCTGTGCTATTTTTAAAGAATTTTGGGATTGATTGACCTACACAACAGAAAATGTAATCATATTCTGTTTTCTCGGTTATAAACTCTTTATTAATATCCAATACCTTGATACTAAATTTATTCTTAAATGGTAATAGCTTAGATAGCGTTCTACCAGATATTGTTATATTTGCATCTTTAAGTTTTAAAAGGTTTGCAAGAGCCAATCCTAATCCTGACGATCCTCCTAAAATTAAAATATCTTTGTTTTTAAAAGATAATTGTGTATTTTTCCACTTATAAAACATAACTTGGGTATAAAAAAATAGCAAATAAAGATCTTTATTTTTTGTATAAAAATGATTTGAAACTCAAAGGTTTGAAATTCACTTCTGTCAACCTATCATTTATTTTTATTAATTTCTGAATCTTTATTGTTGCCTGCACCAAATTCTATATTTCCTTTACCTGAATTTTCGGGTTTATTGCCAGAAACAACATCTCTATTGGATAATGGAATACCGTCTTCACCATTTTTAGATTTGGTTGGAAATTGTTCTTCTTTATTTTTAAAAGAATCTTTTTTATTTACGTCAGATTCTCCGCTTTGACCTCTTTTATGATATTTACCGGCATCCCTTGAATGATCTTTGTAATCAGCTACGCCTTCGTTATGTGCTTGTGCGTGCTTATCAGCTGTCCAATCTCTGTTATCAACCGAGAAATCGTGTCTTTTAAGAGGTTCTGATACAAATGGTTTTTGATGAGCCCATTGATCCGCTTTGTAGGATCCGAAAGCTCCCTCCACTTTCTGTTCTTTAGTTTTATCATTACCCAATAACGGTATAGGCCTTTTTCTATACGGCGATTCTATTCCTCTATTTATATCTAACGGATACGGTAAATTATCTTTATCTGTATAAAATAAGAATCCTATTTTTTTATTATCCTTAAACTTTTCCGGCTTAATCCCATTGGCAAAGGAATCAAACTGTAAAAACAATTCGTCTCCTTGTGATATTTGAAAATAACCATCACGATCCATATTAATTTGAAATAGTTGATTAGGACTTTCTGTAACCTCCTCTTCTTGTAGGAATCTGGTATCCAAGCCGAGCGATAAAGTCTTTCTATTAAATTTATCAAATATAAGAACATTGATATTTCCAAGCTTGTATCTTCTTTCTTCAAACATACTAGCTTCTTCTGGTTCGTCTACTAAGTAAACAACACCATCCGCTGTAGAGGCTAAATATTTCATTGTAGCACGGTCTTGTATCTTGAACATAACAAACATTTTCAATACAAAAAATAGTATATACAATTTCCGATATTTTCAGTTTTATTGTTTTAATTATGATGTAACACAAATGTTAAAAAGGAAAGAAAATCATTGGATCGTAAAATTTAATCAATTTAAAGATTTTTAATGAATCAACACAAAGATTTTTAATGAATCGACACAAAGATTTTTAATGAGTAAACTGTTTTATTAACAATTCATTCAAATCTTCTACCATCTCTTTTTGTATCAATGTTAAGATAATCATCCCTGATATTTTTATATGCCCTAAAGCCCGAAGGTAAATGTTTTGGATATTGATTTACCCCATCATCAGTAATAAGAATATACCCTTGTTCACCCCCTCTTCTGAAAGGACCTCCATAAAAAGTTTTACTATTCTGATCATAATTAAGAAATTTATCTTTTCCTTGAACAATTTGAAAATACCCGTCAGAATCAAGAATTATTTTAAATTTCTGAGTGTTACTACCATCATACTTCCAAGTGATAAGAGTATCCCCACCGCTTAAATAATTTAATACATTTTTGCCCGACGATTCCTGAATAATTACAATGTCCGGATTGTTGTAAACCTTTTTCGTTACAAACGAGGTTGCATTTCTGATATCTCGTACACCTCTTACTTCACTTCCCGGATTACTTTGTAAATACCTTCCATCTGAACGGGTTTTTATGATAAAAGAGATTATATTCTGAAGAAATAATAGTAACATTTTTAAGATGTTTGGAAGTTTGAATTTGTAAATAAACGAGGTTACAAAGTAAACCAATATTACTTTTCAGTTTTTTTATATGAAACATAATAATAAGAATTTATTGATTATTAAACAGAGATTCTTAAACATTGTTACGAATAGTTAAATCACCAGTAGTAATTGCAACTAAAGGTAATTAAAGTAGCAAAAAATTAAGCAGCAATGCTTTAAAATAATAACAAGTAATTAGAGTACTAATAATTAAAAGTAATTAGAGTACTAACAATTAAAAGTAATTAGAGTACTAACAATTAAAAGTAATTAGAATACTAACAATTAAAAGTAATTAGAATACTAACAATTAAAAGTAATTAGAGTACTAACAATTAAAAGTAATTAGAGTACTAACAATTAAAAGTAATTAGAGTACTAACAATTAAATTAATAAGAAATTAACAATTAATAATTAAATCAAAAATGGAAATCTTTTTATTTACAACTAAAAGAGGGTAAATTTACCCATGCTAGACAAAAAGAATTTAAACATCACACTAATATCAGTAAACACCATAGTTATCTGCTTATGCATGGTGATATACTCCTTCCTAAAATATAACTACCCGTTATACTTCTACAACACCAGCAAATTAAAGACCAGAGAGGATTGGTTAAAACCAAACAATACAGAAATCTTGAACAAGATTTACAAAGAAAACAAGAGATTTATTAGATACGAAGGGAATAGAGAATTGTATAAAGAGGACAATGACCTAATTTTCATTTACGAAAATAAGAAAGTGAAAGTGATTTTTAGAAAAGGAAACATAGAAGAAGAATTTGAGTATAAAAAATTTAAAAAGGTGTTAACGGATAAAGACTACTTGTCAGAGATAAAGGACTTTGTAGATACATTAGATGAGAAGAGTATATTTTCTATTATAAGGATTAAAGAGGATAGTAAAGGACAAACCATAGCCTTTAATTCTAATATTCCTAAAATATTGAAAATGGGGTTTAGCAAATATACCGGAGAAATATTAGAGCTTATTAAGGAATTAAAAGGTTATTAATATAATTATTAAAATGTAATTAAATGAATATTAATATAATTATTAAATGAATTATTAAAGTGTAATTAAATGAATTATTAATATAATTATTAAATGAATTATTGATGTAATAATTAAATAGTTTAATCCTTTTTAGCCTTTTCTTCTACAAATATAACAGGATTCCTTCTATAGAAGGACCAAGGGGGTATAATTAGAACACACACTATTATAAAGGTAAGTATCCCTAAATAAAGAGTATAACAAAGGTTAGAAAACACAAACCCTATTATTAAAGCTATCAGATAACCCAAACTGAAAATGAATATTGATAATTTACACGCCAATTCTTGGCCTTGATAATCAATTGGTTTATCTATAAAGGATATTAGTTTATTCATGGGTTAAATTAAAATATTATAATTTGAATGTTCGAATCCTCACAAAAAGCACCATAACAGGAATGTTCGAATCCTGAATTAGCTACCAAATTCTGGTTGAACGTTCAAATCCCCACACAAAAGCAACATACCAGGAATCTTGGTTTAATGAGTGAATTCCGGCTTGGTTGCCGAATTCTGTTTAGTATCCAATCCCGGTTTAGTAAAGAGTACTCAGTGAATAACAATTTATTAAATATAAACACAACTAAACACATTTGACAGATTTAATCCATCAATACTATAAACACACTCCTTTTTGATAAAAATAAAGCCACCCGCCTTTAAAATGTATTCTATTTCATTTAAAACAACTTTGATACTTCCTTTTAAAACAGTCAATAAAATATTCTTTTCACAAAATTCCTCTTTTATAAAAGCACCTTTCTCCATTTGAGCAACAGCCATCACAGAGTCCTTTACTTTAAATACCTTCTTGTAAGTATTTGGCTCTAAGATATTTCTTAGATCATCAAAGCCGATTAGTTCTTTCTTTTTATTTAATAAGTTTTTTCCTTTCTGATTTATTTTAACAGTCTCTTTCTCTTTACCAACTTTATCCTTAACAACCTTCTCCTTACGTCTATCAGTCTCTTTAAGTCTATCAGTCTCTTTAAGTCTATCAGTTTCATTAAGTCTATCAGTCTCTTTCTTATTACCACTCCTAGCCTTCCCCTTTGGACTAAAGATTGTTTTAGACATCTGTATACTATTCTCGAAGGATATAACCTCATTTATTTCGTTACAATCCTGTTTCAAATCATCAAATGTTAAACACTCGCTTGATTCCACGAGGACGTTTTCTTCCAGGAAGCTCTGTTTTGAATCAAAATCCTTTTTGAGTTTTAAATTGGAGTCATTAATATAACTGCTGTCGGGGAAGTTTAAGGTGTCTGTTACAGTTAGATCTGGGATTTCTTCCTGTGCTTGGGACCAATAGTCGTCTATGTTTTCTGGCATGTCTGCATCTATGAATGCTAAACTCTTTCTTCTTGACAGAGGTTTCTGTTTTATGTTCATGGATTTTTTATTTTATTCTGACCTTAGTGTTTGGGTTCTAATCCTACAATATTGTTTAGGTTCTAACCACACTTTAATGTTAGTTGGGTTCTAATCCTACAATGTGGTTGGGTTCTAATCACACTTTAATGTTTAGGTTCTAATCACATTTTAATGTTAGTGGGGTTCTAATCACACTTTAATGTTAGGTGGGTTCTAATCCTACAATGTTGTTTAGGTTCTAACCTGAAATATTAGTTGGGTTCCAATCCCACCTTATATTATATCACCTTATTAAATATGATTTGTCACTCATTTTAATAAATTAGTAACGACCCTTATTAATGCATATTTGTTTGTTCCACTCTTAATTTAAGAAGAGGAAATATAAATTAAAAAAATTAAAACAAATCCATGCGATCAATAAAGAAAGACACTTCAGAATTATTCACCTCTCTTAAACAAAAAGGTTTCTCTGACGAAATAATCAACAGAGCAATACAAAGATCTCCAACCTTAGACGAAGAGACAATTATAGATTGTATCGAGGAATTATTAAAGAACCCTGGCTTAATGAAGGAAGAGGATAAAATAAGACAGGAAATGTTAGAGGACATCAAACAACGTAAAGTTGAACAACAAAAGGATAAAGAATACTTAGAAAGAGTAAGAGAGAGGATAGCAGAAAGTAGAAGAGATGTTAAAACAATCGAAATCAATGAAGCGGTAGTAAACGAGAGACCTGTTTACGGAGAGTGTACAATTAAAGTTAGGTTTGATGATCAAAGTGTAATCTTTCAATTGAAGAAGGATGATAAAGTTAAGGTTCTTTTTGATAAAATTGAGAAGAGGTTTGGGATTAATGGGTTTAAGGTGTTTATTACTAATCCGACCAAGGAGATAATAGTTTCTGAGGAGAGTATGGAGGATTTAGGGTTGGTGCCAACGGGGATGGTTATGATAAATAAATGATGTTCTGATTTAATGGTATTGTTTAATTTTAGATGACATTGTCTAATTTTAGATGATATTGTGTCAGTAAATGATATTGCGTCATTTAAAATTAGAATATTGAGAAGAAATTCAATTTTCTTTGGATGTTGGCTTTTACTCGCTTTCTTCCAGGAATGGCTTCAAACCAAACAGCACCACGAAGTATTTTAGCAGAATTCGAATGGTTTATCCAATGATGTTCATAAAAAGATCGGTTTACCAACCATCAGTTATTACAAAGTGTGTTAGGCTTAACGTATTTTATAACCAAAGCAGTTGCTGTTATTTCTTTATTGCAACTTTCTGATGTAATTGTCACGCCTTCAAAAACACAAGCACTTTATACGTGGTGACAATCCCTAACATACTAAACAATGACATTTTGGTTGTATACCAGTTAATTTCCTTATAATTTACGTATCCATTGATCAACACTTTTATCAAAGATTACATATTTTTCAAATATACAGTCTTTGTTTTACGGTTAAATGTATTCTTACTAATTAACATTCCGTCGGGCAAGATTCAATTACTTTAGCAATAAATTAATGCTGAAAATTCATCTGTTAAAATATCTTTTTAATTGGTTGACTGGTTGAACTATAGTATTTTTCTCAGAGTTCGAATCCCACAAAAAATATTATTTTTTATCATATTTTAGACAATTTTAATTAAAAATATTAATTATTAAAAAATATAAAAAATAATATTTTTTGTGGGATTCGAACTCTGAGAAAAATACTATAGTAGGTCCGGTTGACTTATAAAAGAATACATCTTAGGAGATTTAAGCCGACAAATGAATATTAATTTATATCAAAAGGTTATAAAAATTCATTTGTTAGTAGACAATATTTCTTTAGAATTTGGTAAAGTATTAAGATTTATCCTTAAATATTTATAAAACAGTACAGTTAGTTATCTTTGGAAATTAAAGTAGCGAGACCCTTTAATGGTTGGAATTTACTTTCTTACCCCCGTGTTCGAATCCTGATATTAACCTATGTTAGTTAAATAAATAAATAAAAGTTAGGGTTAAGTTAATAATACTTAAATCTAATTAAGGTTAGGTTAATTAATAATATTTAAATCTAATTAAGGTTAGGGTTAAGTTAATATCAGGATACGAACCCGAGGGGTAAGAAAGTAAATTTGATCCCCCTTTAATATAATTACATCAAATCCCAATTTATTCAAATAATCCTCTCACCCTCTCAGCAACATCCAAATCATTAGAATAAATATCAATCTCCACAACACTTCCGTCCACAATCTTACTAAACCTTAAAACAACTCTAACACCAACATTCTCTTTATACCCATTCAATTCCAATTTATTGACATCCTCTTCGTCGAAGCACACTTCCAAATTTAAAGTGTTTAAAATTCTTTCTTTTATTTCATTCAAGCTTTCGTTCTTTATTTCTAAAACTATTTCTATTTTGTTCTCTAAGACGGTAGACAAGGCTCCCTCCTTAAAGAAATCAATAAAGTTTACACTGAAGGGTGATAAAGTAATCTTCTCGTTATCCACGTCAGTGAAATCATTCTCTGAACACAAATAATAATCTATAACAGAATTGATAATACAATCCTTTTCATATATTCTGTAATCAAAAGTGATAATCTCTTTATGTTTTAATCCTTTAAAATTAAAGGACTCTGTTTTTTCTTGTTGATCATCAGAAAACAAAACAAAAATAAAGATTCCTTCTTTAACAACAACAGATTGTGCACAATTTTCTATTTTAACCGTTAAATCAACATAATTCTTAAACACCTTCTTCTTAACAGAAACCTTCAACTCTGAGAATTTATCAGAAATCAAAATTTCCTTGCTCTCTTTTATCATTTCATTTTCTTTTATTTCTTCTTTAATGTTCAATTTCTTTAATTCTTCGAAATTTAATTCTTCGGATTTGAAATTGAAGGTCTTTAATAAGAATTCGGAACTTTCTTTTAAATCTTCGTCATTTTTCAATTTTCTTAAAATGTTTAGAACGTCTTTTTTTATAAAATCTAAATATTTGGAAATGTTTGTTAAACATTCTAAACTGGCTATCCTAACATGATTATTCTCTAATATCAATCTATTAAAGATATGTATAAGGAAATTTTCATTAAAATATTGTTCTGTTAATTTTTCTTCATAAAATAACTTCGGTAGAAATTCGGCTAAAATCCCTAAAATTAAAATCGTAATTTTATAATTAAATGAATCTTCTATATAATTAGCTAATAATTTTAAATATTCTAATTTATTAATTTCTATTATTTCTTTGATATTCTTTATTAAAAATATTTTATATTTTAATTCACTTTTTTCTTCTAAAGCTGTTTTATAAAAGAAGATAAAATCTTCTTTTTTATTTTTAAACTTTTTTATTATTTTTGTTATTGCTTCTGTTAAAAAATATTTATAAGAATCTGTTAACAATGGAAACATTTTAGAAACTTTCAAAATTAATCTATTTGCTGATTCTTCACTACCAATTAATAAAATGGTTGTAATTGCTAATATATTAATATTCTTATTTTTATCATTTATTAATTCTTCTATTTCTTGAAGTGTAATTTCACATTGTTTCGGAAAATTTTTTGCTAATTTATTTAAAAGTTTTAATCCAGAAAATTTATAAATCAAATTTTTTGATTTTAAAATTGTTTTTATGGATTGTAATGTTGTTTCAATATATTTTAATATATCCCAATTATCTAATTCTATTAATTGTTGACATGCTTCAATAAATTGCATTTCTTGATTAAATTTTAAAATTAAATAATTTTTTATGTTAATTTCTTTTTTATTTCCTTTTTTATATAAATAAAAGGCAATTTTTATAATAAAAACGCCGTTCGAATCCTTTAAATTTGTATTGGTTTTTAAAAGTTCTTTTAAAAAATTAATGTCATTTTTCTTTAATTCAAAGGCTAAAGCCAATTTGATAGTAGAAGTTTCTTTTAAAGGACTATTAATCCATTGATCTATTTTATTGTTTTTTAAAAATGAATAATAAATGGCAGAAGAAATATTTTCTATTTTATCAATCCTTGATAAATAACTTTGAATTAAAAGACTTTTATAATCATTTAACATTTCTTGTGGTATAACAGAGAATAAAGCTATTAAAGCAGATACTCTATGTTTAGTATTTGAAGTATCCTTTATTAAACTACTTATTCCTAGAAAAGAATCTTTACATTCTTTACCAATTAAATTGATTACGTTGTGGACCATGAATCTTAAATAAGATTCTTTTGATTGAAATCCTTTTAGCATTATAAGAAAGAGCTTGTTGAGTGTTTCTCTGTCAATTGTTTCTTTTACAAAAAGTAGTCTTAAGGAGTTGAGTGCTAATACGCACTTTCTTGTTATTAAGGGGGAGTGACGAAACTGCTACTTAATTGCATTTCTATTTCTGTTAAATCAATGTCGTAGCTTTGGATTAAAGTCATTTTTAGGGATAAGTTTTATTTTTTATGAAAATGATGTGTACTTCTAATCTCTCTTTTGTTTTGATGGGTGGGATTTGAACTTTGTATTAATGATAATTAAAATGAATTATTGATTTTAATTATAAAAGATTAAAACCATTTACTAAAGAAGAATAAATTTAAATATTGTCTCCAAGATATAATCTTTACAAACCCTTTTTTATATAAACATTCTTTAAAAAAAATTATATAAGCTCGTAGAGCCTTAATACCTTTCTTCTATAAACGTTTGTTTTTTTTTTATTCACATAAATTCAAACAATTTTTCTTTTAAAGGTTAGGGTCACCACTTCACGAGCCTTCGATATTATTAATGAAATACCCATCAGAATTTTTAAAGAAAGAGTATCCCATAATATTTTGTTGTTTATGTTCGGGATACACTTTACATCCATCGGTCACTACAATAGATCCAGGCATAATAACTTGAAAATTGAATTGTCCAAAGTTTCTGAACTACTGTTTTTTACCTCTACAGCAAAAAAAAATCGTATAACATCAACAATTATTCGCAAAAGCATTTTTTGCGTGGTGAGAGTGGTCTGTAAACTTTAGCAATTCTGTACACTTTATTTTTAAATATATTTTCTTTTATGGTTAAATAAGTCGTAAGCTTTTTTCTATATCTATGATGAAATAAATCGATGCGTTTACGAGGAACCTAACCCAGCATATTGTTATTGAAATCAACAAATATTTCAAAATAGATAGGCAACTGTGTGGGTTTCAGGATTATTTTATTTTGGAATTATGGTTATGTTTAAAAATGTATATAAAAAAGATTTTAGAGGATTTTACCCGGTAGGTAAACTGGGAAATTTTCTCCATTATTTTAAACATTCAAATTACATTATACCTCTTCATCACACCTATAGGTGTTCTCGTAGATAACAGATACATATTTTTACTCACAAAAATAAGAGTTGAAAGTTAATTATTTAACAAAAAACGAGCATTAAAAATGAATACAAGCCTTGAGAGATTTGAATAACACATTGTACTCATAATGAAGTTATTATATACACTCCATGAGTCTATGGAATTTGAATATAGATCGCACTGTTATAATGTTGTTACCTTGTTATTTAAACAATTTTGTTTGGAATAAAGTTCAATAAAATTTTTTTATTAACCCATATTATATGACCGAAGAAAATGATTCATCTTCAGAATTTCATACGAGTGACGTCGATTGCATTGCTAAGACAAACACTTCTTCCTCTGTGTTGCAGGATACTACTAACGCATGATGAAAAGACAATATAAATGACTTGAGTATGCCAATATT
>CAUVYK010000014.1:0-17669 GCA_963556175.1 Tipula confusa
GGGATCAATTTCGGTATAATACCCCCGGGTTCAAATCTTGATTGTGTGTTTTTTTATAAAATATTTAATTAAGTTTGTAAAGCATTTAATAGGGATTTCAAAATATTGTTTTTGTGCTCTCTTCTCCACATAAACTCGAATAAATATCCATTCATTTTCCCTCTTATTCTTGACTGCGGCTTTATTTTTAATTTCATACCATTCCATGTCCCTTCGATGTTGTTTGTATGGAATCCATATTTATTTTTAAAGGAAATTGTGTGATTAACCCAATGATGTTCAAAATTTTTATTTCTTTTAAATTCGCTATATCCTTTCCAGCCATCTGTAATTACAATAGATCCTGGCAATATGTATTTCAAGATCAATGCATTCAAAGTAGATGTATACCTGCTATCTACAACAATAGCAAACATCTTTCTTTCTTCCGTCACCTCTACACCACCAAAAACCCAACAGTCATCTACTCTATGTCCTCGGTGATATTTTCTTTTACCGAATTTAGACTCATCTAACTGAACAAGTATACCTGGTCCTCCAATTTTATTTTCATTTCTCTTAACATCGGCTGCAACAACACTTCGAAGTAAACTGAAAACCCTACAGACGGTTTCAGAGGAGTGACATGTTATTATTAATGTAGATTTAACAGAAACCTCGGATGCCCAAAGATAAATTAAAAAAAAGAACTCATTAACATCAATTCTTACATTCTTAAAAATTGTATCGGAAAAAGCTGAATAAATTTTTCTATGATTCTTCTTTTTACATTTAAATTGGTAGGTATTAAGCTTTTTCACTGAAGACCCATCCTTCGGGCAGCTAAAAATTTCATGAATTAAATAATTTTCATATGCAAAATTAATAGCAAATTCATTATCCTCAAAGAGTCTTTTTAATAGTTTTTGTCTTGGAATCATGGATTTTATATATTCACAAAATATTAAATATTTTATAAAAAAACACACAATCAAGATTTGAACCCGGGGGTATTATACCGAAATTTAACCCAACAAAGCATATTGGTAAATACGCTTTTTGAAAAAAGTAAATTGTGTGTCATTAACGTCATGATGATCGCATACCTTTATTTGCATAAAATACCAGTTTTTTCAATAATAGACATGACAGGAATATTTTCAGAGACTGTTTGCCAATGAACACTAAGCATCCGACAGATGGATGAGGCAACGAGTGTTGTTATTGGATGACCTGGTGTAATTTTTGAAATTGGCGAAACAAAACTGGAAAGAGAAAACATAATAGGGGGGATAGAGTGGAGGGCCGGTTGGTTATTGCAGGCATTGAGAGAACTGAGGAAAAGAAGATCTTTGTTGTGGAGGTTAAGACAAGACATGCAGTCATAATCAAAAGCATATTGGAAACTTATGTCGCCCCTGGATGAGTAATCTATACTGATTATTGGAAGCCGGGCTCTCCTTTCCAGAATGGAACAAAAAAAAATTATAGGGGGGGTCTTTAAAAAATAAATTGAAAATAGAAAAATAGAAAATTAAACTAAAAAATAAAAAAACATCTAATATTAATATTAATTTTAATTATTACAAATAATAATGACGGCAAATATATTACAAATAGTACCCTAACCATAACAGTGATATATAACGTCCAGTATAATTCATGTTAAATATTTTTTTTATATTTTCAAATTTTGTTCACTTCATTGAAAAAAAAACAATTTTCATTATTCACTTAATAATATATAAACTTTGCAAGAAGTATGAATATTTTTATTGTGAAAAAATAATTTATAAAACTTTAATTCATTTCAAATATTTAATTATTTCTCAATGAAAGTATTATTCGCTTAAAGAAGTTGCTGGTTTTTTCCTTTGTGCGTTTTTCATTATATTTTCTAAAAATGACAAACTCCCTTGCAAAGTTTTCCATTTTTGATAGCATAATTCCTCTTCTTGTTCTCAATTCACTTTTAAAATGAGACCAAACATTCTCTATACCATTCGTATGTTCACCTTGATTATTGACAAATCCAACTGAATGATTCACAATCCTATGCACACAGCCTGCATTTGCAATTGCTCGTGGATATGAAGGATAACCATCACTTTTGATTATTGAGCCCAACAAAATCTTCCGGAAAAAGAAATCTGTTAAAGCTTCAACAGTTCTATTAGGCAAAACTTCTAAAATTAAATTTCTTGGAACATCTTCTTGAATAATTCCAACCAACCATACTGTGTCACGAAGCTCCAATTCAAGAGAAGTAGGATTTGTAACTAATCCTCTTCTGCACACAGCGGTTTCATCAGCCTGAAAAATGATTCCATCACCACCGATTCGGGAACGTGTTTGCACTTCCAAGGAATAAATGCTATTTAGAAATATTTTTTTCAATGTTATATATGATTTTTCACTGATTCCTGTCAGAATAACAACTTGATAATTGGTAAGTTCAAGAACATAATAATATAAGCAGGCAAGTATTTTTTTATTTCCAGACGTGGAAATGTAACCACTAACCCAAAGTAAATACTTTTCCTGTTTCGCCATTGATTATTTGAACATTTATATTCTTTTCCATTTAATTTTGCATTTTTTGTTACAAGCAACATCCTATAAAAGCAATTATCACAATTTAAAACCTGCTCCAAAATATCCGTTGAAAAGCAATATTCAATTGCAATATCATTATTAGTAAAAATTTCGTTTTCAATTAAAATAATATTGTCCATGGGTAAAAAAAATATTGCTTTCCTTTCCAAAAAGGAATTTTTTTAAATCTTTTTAAAAAAAATAAAATGAAATCTAAAAATTAAAAAAATTCCTTTTAGGAAAGGAGAGCCGGAAGCCGTATGTCAAGACATGCGAAGAATTAAATTTCGAACATTTAAGGGTAAATCACTCACTATAGTATAAGGATCCAATCACGGGGGGTGCGCATCAATTCAATTGAAGATTTAAATAATGAATTTAAAACTCTAATACGTGCAAGGAATAAGAATGATATCAATGATTTTACATGGTATTATATATAAAGAAGACAGAATAAGAAAAATATCTGGAGAGGTTTTTGGAGGCTCTTAAGGGAAATAGTTTATTAAATATTATTATTTAAATGATATATAATATTTTTGTTTTATTATAATTATAACACATATTAAAAAAGGTAAACGAAAAAAAATTAAAAATATATATTTTCATACTAACAATGAATTTCAAAGACATAACAATTTTAATTTTTGCCATATATTATCTAAAATGATAATTAGGCGGTGTTGCTATACAGAAAAAAATCCAAAAGAGTTATAAAATTAAAGGCTTATGAATAAAAGACTTTTATCCGAAATCACAAGAACGTAGGATATGTCATCAATTATACCAAGAATCACTGTACTTCCGAAAAGTATTTGTTGTGACGATCCTAAATGTACAATCTTAACAATTAGAATTGTAAAGTACACCATAAAGTAAATGGTAGATTTAAATGCCAGAAAGTATTTTTGATTTATTATACTCATATTGAGAAAATAGCGATTGCTGAAACAGTGACAGAAACAAAATTGTTTAAAAATCCGATTTTGTTGGGAAAAAGCAATATAATAATATTTATTTTAATTTGTATATGTTCCATGCTCTAGATATTTATATTCTAATGAATAAGGTTGATTTATCTTGTTTAAAAGATAGTTAGCCGTTAGCGGGGTCATTTGAAAAAAAGAAATTGAAGTTAAGTTGTAGATGGGCGTAATTTAAAAACCTTAAATTACAAATAAAAGAGCTCGTCTAGATTGTAAATAATTTATGGATTAAGATCTGAAAAATATCAACTCACTCCAATTCTCGATTTTTCGGGCTAAATAAAAATACTTCTATGATTCCTCGTTCTAAGTCATAGATTATATTTTTATTTAGCCCGAAAAATCGAGAATTGGAGCTAGTTGATGTTTTCGTATTTTGGATCCAATTTGTTAGAGGGTCTTGTGTAATAAC
Source organism: Tipula confusa (assembly GCA_963556175.1). Classification (NCBI taxonomy): domain Eukaryota; kingdom Metazoa; phylum Arthropoda; class Insecta; order Diptera; family Tipulidae; genus Tipula; species Tipula confusa. The sequence goes on from CAUVYK010000014.1 coordinate 3,973, forward strand.
GGATTATTGGCGGGTTATTTAAATTTGGCTTCATGTGAGTTTGATCAAGAATGACTAACATTCTATTGATTTTACTGGCTCAATGAATCCAAACGTTCAATTAATACAATTGATTGTTTATAGTGTAGGGTGTAAAAATTTATTAGATGTTTTAGTAATACCGGGAGGTTGAAAAACAAGTATAATTATTTGAAATAATATATTCTTTAAAAATAAAAATCGCGTCTGATAAATATAATTTATTATTATCCGTATCTTAAATAACACCGTTTGAAATTTTAAATAAGTTTTAATTTAAGAATCTTTTTATAAAATTAAAACCTTTGTGTTAGACCCCACTTCAAAAATATACACATACCGTTATAAATAAATCGCTAATGGTGTTATATCGAAAAACTCATTTAAAAAAACAATTATTAATAATGTTTACGTGTCAATCATTTCATAAAAATAAAAATTTAACATATATCAAAAATAAACAAAATAAAACAAATATAAATACCAATAAAACCATATTTAAATGCAGTATTATTATGGGTTTGGTGTGTAATACCCATAATATATCTCAAAATGTTATAAAAAAGGACCTGTTTTTAAAGACGACATGCTTCACGGAATTAACAAAGTTGGATTATTAGCAAGCGAAACAGAACATGGAAAATATATTACAGCGTGTTAACAATTGTTGCTGGGTTAATTTTGAAAAAAGTCGGACTTTTGATTTGTTTTAGCTATCCGCTGAACAAATTACAAGAACTCCACGGGAAATTGTTTTAATGTAGAAAAAAAATTATTAATGATTTTTTCTTACGTTTTAAAGACTTTTGGGATTACAGTCTTAAAGATATTAGTGTGTATGTAACCGTGGAAATTGATAAAACACGCACATATATAGACTAATGAATTCCCCGAGAATATAATTTTTGAAAAAATGTAAATATGGTTCGAGGCTAAATGTCTGACCAATGATACTTACTCATCGTAATAACAAATATTTTTAGGACGTTTATTTCTAGTTTGTTGATAACGCCAATAGGCTAGATATTACAGGCCAGTGCCGTGAATACAGTTAACTGATCATATTAACATGTAATAGTGTTTGGTTAGTTATATATTGTAGGAACAACTGATCCAAAAACTGTTATTCACATTGTCGATATGTCTAACGAACATCGAAAAAAATGTATATTGTAATGTTCAATCAATAATTTAGAAACAACAAATACAGGAATCTGTTTTTCCTAAAATTGAAGGTAAAAAAGTATAAGAAGGATAATAAGGTTGTTTTTAGTAATACGTACCTATGATAAATCTTGAATTCTTAAGTTTTGGTCCTTTAAATTAATAAGAGCTTCAGAATATTCGAATTTAGATACATTTATAGCAACTTTGGCTGTGTACGAGAGTTTTTTTAAAACAAAAAACAAGTTTATATATTCCTCAATCATGATACCTCGTTGTAAATTACTATTAACCACTCTTTAAAGAGAAATAAATTAAAACGAATGATAAGCACAATTATACTTATTCTGAAAATATTGTACAGACGCGATTTTTGCTTTGTATAATAACTAAAGACGCTCTATTTCACGGTTTTTATAATGTATGTAAAGTTTATGCGCAGATTATTGCCTTTTATGTGTTAAAATTACCAAAGTACTTGATAATATCTATTCTGGGACGAGAAGAGTTTAAAAATAAAAATAAAAGTGAATTTATAGCACTTGAACTGTTTGAATATGGTATTTAAAGATATATTTTTTTTAACATATAAAGACTGTCAAATGTATGAAATAATAAATTCAAATATATTGAAAATTGGAGCAAAATAAAAATTATTAAGATTATTTTTTTGCAATCACCCGTGTTTTTTATTATGCGAAAGTTTGTTTTAGAAGAAGATAAAAGAAACACATATAAATATTCATTAGATCTACCAAATACAATGATTGTTGTTGGAATAACCAAATTATTAATTAAATGTTTTTTTCTTTAGGGTTTTGACTCCGAGTATTTTAAAACGGGTAGTAGTTGTTAGGAATCGTCTCTGTTTCTGATATTAGATCTTCTAAATAAAATCACATTTTTTCGAGAATTTTGACACCAATTCCTATAAGAGCAGAAATCGCGATTTTTTTACCACGGCATGCTCTTACAGTATGGTTAATACGAACCAGTAAATTACGAGTTGAAATATATAATTCATCTATTTATTAATAAAACTTTCATCGCTTTAGTATTCATAATTGTCATGATATTTTGCCATTAGTACTATGGAGCTTGATTTAACATGCCTTGAAATAAACACCTTGTTGTTTTTAGTTTAGTCGAAAAAATACAGGTTTTTTATTGGTTTTAAATACCCGTATTTTTTAACAGGATGATTAAACTTTATATCCTTAAAGTTGCTTTAATCAAACCTGTATATATAGTCTTTCAATTTGAAGTTCTAAAAAGAGATTTCAACGAATATTTTTACTGGTAGCTTTAAACATACCCAATATGATTATATTGGAGATTTTTAAAGATATAGAAAATATGCATTTTTTACCTCCATGGTAAATTGAATTAAATATGGAGTCGGAATATTACTGTATATCAAAAATAAGGACTGAATTTATATCCCGGAAAAATAAAAATAGCGCAACGATAAGTACCACAGAATTGTTGAGTTCTGTGTTTTAACCTTGTCGTCATTATAATAGATGCTGTATGTAAATTTTATAAAGAACTCTTGTATGTTAACAATGTTTTTTCAAACTCAACTGAAATGTTCATTAAATATATGGTTTAGTTATATTCTTATATTTTTTCGGGTGATTTATACGAAATAAAGATAAAAATGTTATTCAGTTTCTAGTTCTTACAGGATTTAAGTGATATAATATTTAAATATGAAAGATCTTTGACCCAAAAAAAGTGATAACACAAATATTTTATTATTATGTAATTTAGATTTTATTTTTTAAGAAAAATATAATAAATTTATTTTGTTTCTATGTTTTGGAGAGAACCTAACAATTAAACTGTCTTGTTTAAACAATATTTATGTGTTATTAAATGCGGTAGAGTATTGTATGTATCATTTTAAAAAAGATATTTTGTCTGAATTTAAACTTTATTGCGGATACGTAATGTATAAATTTTAAATAATTCCGCATCCGTTTGTTTATTCTCTTAAAAGTGTCCGTTTTGTCGGTAAAGCTTAATTTAAAACAAAGGTTAAAGCAAATAATAGTTTTTAAAAAGCTAAGTTAAGAATTTCTACCCATTAGAAAACTTAAATATTTGTAGTTTTTAATTTACGTATCCAGACCAACATCAAAAGACATCTTCATTCATATTGTGCATTTTCCGCCCACTTTGGCACATTAAGATCATTTTCTTTCGAATAAACAACCCAATTATCTTTTTCATTAAACTTAAAAACGGAAAGCTTTAATTTTTAACTCCTTTAAGTATATTCTACGAATGTATGAATATTCTTTGTATTTTTCCGTTGTGTTTTAAGACATTATTTACTGCATTTTTTGTACATACTCTTAATTTTTTAAACATCGATGGATTGTCAATGTAAAAAAATAATATTTGCAATGAATCATAAATACCGAGGTTTTACTGTTAATAAATCGCTCATGCTTAGTCATATGACTGGAACTGCCCTTATGTGACATATTAAACACTTAAAACATTCTGGTTTTAGAATTGAAACCGTTTCAAAAAAAAAGGTTATATAGAAAAATCATATACAAACAACATGAACATATTTCTCGGATTACTAAGCTTCGCTCTTACATTAGTAACAGCAAAAATATCAAGCCATAAAACAGAAAAAGCACGTTCAATGTTGCTTGAAAACTTATCAAAAGGTGACATGACCAAAGAACTTCTAGCCGATAAATCAGAAAATGAGGACGATAAAAAGAAAAATAAAGATAAGAGTACGCTAAAGAGCAGCTCTAAATTATCATCTGCAGAAGAAAAGAAAGACGATAAAAAGAAAGACGATAAGAAGAAGGATGATAAGAAGAAGGATGATAAAAAAGAAAATCTTAAACAAAAACTAACAAGTAGTAAAAGTAAAAAATCTTCTTCTTATTTGACCAATTATCTGACATCTGCAGACGATAAGAAAGAAGAGGATAAAAAGAAAGAAGAGGATAAAAAGAAAGAAGATGAAAAAAAGAAAGAAGATGAAAAAAAGAAAGAAGAAGATAAAAAGAAAGAGGATGCCAAATCTAAAAAATCAAGTAATTTATCTGCCAAAGAAGATGAAAAAAAGAAAAAGGACGACGAAAAGAAAGATGGTGATAAAAAGAAAGATGGAGATAAAAATAAATCGAAATTAGTAAACTACTTAACACCAGAAGAAGAGGAAGAAAAGAAAAAAGAGGAATCAAAAGATGAACCAAAAGAAGATGATAAAAAAGACGACAAAAAGGAAGATGAAAAGGAAGATAAAAAAGAAGATGAAAAAATGGTTTGTAAAAAAGCTTCTGGGGGCGAAGAAGAATGTATCGAGAATGATGGATATATTGGACCTGGATCAAGTGATCATAACAGCAAGAACAAAACCAGCCAACTCGTACAGAATCTCCTTTTAAAAACCCCAATTTTAGGAGAATCGTCACTTCTAGGTAATAAACAAGCCAACTTAATTGCTCCAGCTAATCCTGAAACAGAGGAAACAGGAACAGATTAATTAAATACTAGTCATAAACTTTTTAAGTTTCAAATATATTTTATTTCTTTAAATCAAACACTTGTTAAGTCTTTCTTAAAAACAGTTAACGATTATAAAATTAAATGTTTGTGTAGTCAAGATAATTAACCATTGCACAAAAACATGATTGTCAATTAATCGTGCACATGATTGAAAGTTTAAAAAAAAGGAATTTTTTAAAAAGTCTTACTAGATAGGCAACACAATTATATTACTCTGTCTTTAATAAATATAAATTAATATAATTTAGTCTACTGCTCTTAATCACAAAAGCTTTAATTGAATCTTTAACCTCTTTCCATAAACATTGAAATATACGTCTTAAAGAAACAATCACCTCAGAAAACAAGGAGCAACCAAATGATTTTTCAACCAAATATATTTGTGAATATCTCTCTTGCTTTTAACACCTCAAGATATAATTTATTATCAAACGTTTGTGTTTTTACATTCTTTCTATTTTGTAATGATTTTTGAAATTCATCCAAATGTTTTGCAAAAGCCTCCCCCATATGTTTCACCGGTTCAGTTCCTGTTTCATTTATAATGTTAGATGATTTTATAAGGTTTACGATAAAAGTTCTATATTCCGTTAAATCTATATCCTGGATTTTTGCTTCTTCTTCTATCAACATTTGAATATTTAGTAGTTGAATCTTCAATTCTGACACCGAATTCTTTAAAGAAACTGGTTCGGCTGACGCAGAAGTTCTATTATTTAATGCGTATAACAATGTTAAAGTGGTAAGTGATGCCATAAATATAAGAAATCCCCACCTTTGTATCCATGTTCCCGTTTTCATACCCCATTTTATTTTAGAGAACTTATATAAAAAAAGGGGAAAAAAGATACCAGAAACGAATTTAATCAAACCTCAACAAACTCTACATCAAAATTATAATAACCAGCAGCTTCTATCAATACACCTCTACTAACATTATATTTATAACCATCCCCTCTTTTATTAATATATTTCTTATTGACCAACGAATTTATTGTCAATTGAATTAAAAAGGGGTTAGAATATTTATTGTCAACCTTTTTTACATATTCCATTATTTTATTAAAGCTCTTCTGTTTAATTGCCAATAAAACCAAAACTTCCTGATAAGTTAAATTAAACAATTCAGTTTTAAATTCATTTAAATGAATTTTAAAATCACTTTTATAATAAAAAGGTATAAAATTATAATTAATTTTAGAAGAAAAAAGAATATTTCTTTTAGTTTCTACATTTAATTCTTCAGAAAAAATGTTTATCAAGGAATCATCTTGTAGTTTCAGATTATTTAATATTTTATATTTTATATTATTGGTTGTCAAATCATTTAAAAAAATGTCTAAAGATTCTTTAGAAATGATTTGTAGATTAAAAATTTCCTCTTTTTTTAAAATTTCATATAAAATGAAATTTTCCGGTTTCATTTTCTTTATTCTTATTTTAATGGATTTTGATTCTAATAAAGGTTGACTCTCTTCGACCTTTATTATCTTTTCTGTTTTTATTTCCTTTTTTGCGTCTTTTCTTTTCGTAAATGTTATTCTTTTCCTTTTTTTCTTAAACATTTTATGCTAGCACTTTTATTTAATATAATAAATATAATTAAATATAATAAATATATATTAATTAAATATTAAATGCTTATAATTAGAATTAAAAAAAATGGCAAACTTCGACTAAAGTGGTAAAAATTGTAACGGATTTTAAGATTTTAAGATTAACGTTTATAAATATTAAAAAAAATCAGATATTTTTATTAAAATATAAGAATAGGAGCATATCAATCATTTCCGACTTTAAATTTCTTATTTTTTCACTTAATATTCCCTTGGAATATGAAAAACTCCTCTCTGCTTCTACCGTTGTTAAAGGCACCATATATAAACATCTATCACTTTATTTACATTTTATTATATTATAATCGAAAAAATACTGAATATCTGTATTTTCTTTCAGGCTTTTTTGCAGCTTTTCCAACAAAAATAGATTTTCAATTCTTGATTGAATTAATTTAATCTCTTCAATTTGTTGATTCGTAGTTAATTCTTCCTTTTTTAAATAATTAATTGAAGAATTAAAAATTAATATTTAAGGACAAGTTCACATTCTTTTACCAATAAATATTCATCCGAAAAAATCGAATTATGATTTCTATCAATTTCCATCTTTTTAGTTTTTAATTATTAAGTATTAAATCAAAAATTATAAAACGAAACATGCGAATTTTAACCATGTTCCCCACCTCGATAAAACGGGAAATTTAGGCAAAGTTAATTTTGTTTTTGAAATGAATTCATGTTGATTTGTTTTATTCTTCACTAATAATTTTTTTAATATCCCGATTAATTCATTTGGACGTTTCGCATTATCCATGTATCATGTGACAAATACATGTCACGTGTTTTAGTTGATGTAACATAGATTTTAAATTCTTCCCAGTTTTTATTGCATACGGTGCTTGGCCTGATAATAAAAGCATAAGATTATCATATTGAATTTTATCATCACAAATTAAACTCATTACTTCCTTCATTATATTAAAGGAATTTGTTTCTTTTCTCTTTAACTGCATTCTTCTATAAGAATATGAAGCATATAACAACCATTCGAGTTTGTAGATTCATCAAACATTAAATATATTTTTTTATTCTGATAATATTCTTCATTTCATTATATTTTTCGCTGTATAATTTTGGTACTAGTTTTTTTCGATACTATTCTGATGGTTTTTAACTGAATGGGACATATTTTTTTAAAAATATCTTTTATAATTGGATTTCTTAATGGAATGTCAAGGCCAGTAAAAAGAAGTAAAATATCAATATTAAATTGATCTATCTGTGAAATACTACTGGTTTCCACTTTTAATTCGGATTGTTTGGTATTTCTCTCTGAATTCTTCAGATGTTTTTCTTTTTTGAGGTGACATGTCAATGGTTTCGTTCCATCTTGCAAAATATATTTGAACTGTTTGCCACATAATATGCGGTAAATCATTTAGCTTCTTATTTCAAAGCATTTTTTATCAATAATGAGTTGTTTAAGAGCTTCGTAATTGGTTAATTTTTTCATTGGTTATTAAAAAATTATATTTGTGTTTTGAATAAAATTTTTATCATTTAAAAACAATTAAAAAATAAAATCGGGTACCCGTTTTTACCAGTTAAAAAATTATAAAAAATCGGGTACCCGTCGTAAATTTTAAGTCTAATAATAACTAAATAAATATAATCTAAATAAAATACAATATAATTTAAATAAAATATAATTTAAATAATTAATTAAATAACCGTTTTACTTTGACAAGTATATTCATTTGCATCTTCAATTTCTATATAGAACGTTTTCTGTTCATAATTATCAAATATTGGATCATTCAAAGCCTCTTGAGCAGAATACCTCTCCTTCGGAGTAACATTAAGTAACTTAGAGACAATGGAATGAAGGTTCTGAGTGAATAAATGTGAATAATTCTTTTTAAAAGTCTCTATGAATGGTTCATTCTTCACGAATTTGTGTTGTTCTATCATTTCAGAACATATAAACTTCATATTAGGCGCTCCCAAACTATTTAATATCAATCTTAATTGAGAAACTTCGTCATTTCCTTTGAAAGGATGCTTCTTCAATTTTATTTCCAATAAAATTACAGCAATTGACCAAGAATCTATCTTTGAATCATAATAATCGGATCCCAATAATAATTCAGGTGCTCTGTACCATAAAGTACATACTCTATTGGTCATAAATGATGATTTCTCTCTAGTTAATCCAAAATCTGAAATTTTGATTTTAAAATCTCTGGTTAAAAGAATGTTGCTCGATTTGATGTCCCTGTGAATTAATCCTTTTTTATGCATGAAATTAACGGCAGAAAGTATTTGATGCATAAAAGAGATTATTATCTCATCAGTAAATAAAAACTCTTTCTTAATCAGCCCTGTTAAATCAAAAGGTAAATATTCCATTATCAAATAATAATTATTTTCACTAAGAATTGTTTCAATAAATTTTACAATGTTAGGAGCTTTTAATTTTTTAAGATATTTAACCTCTCTAATTATAGGTACTGATATTCCTTGTTCATCATCTAATTCAATTCTCTTTATAGCAACAATAGAGTTATCTATTAAATTAATAGCTTTATATACTTTACCATATGTTCCTTCTCCAATTAATCCTTGTTTTTCATAATTATTTATATCTTTCATAGGGGGGTTTAAAAAATAAAAAAAAATAAAAAAATAATTTATTAAAAATCTTTTGGTATTTCTTCGTAATCTTTAATATTAAAAGGAGTTTCTAAGTAAGTTTTCATAAACTTAGTCTCTCTAATAGCTTTAACTATTTCTTCACTTATTTTTTTACCTTCTGTTAAAGTATCATCGACGGTTTTAATCTCAATTTTGAAATTTATGATACTTTCGGTTTTTAATAAAAATCTTTCGTCGATAGAGAAAAAGAAAACCCCTTTTCCTGATTCAAGAGCACAACAGAATGCAATATTCTCTTCTAATTGTTTAAGAAAGATTGCTCTCTTAGATTCGTATTCTCCTTCTAGGATGACTACCACGGTTCCTTTAATTAAATCGGTTCTTGGTTTACGACTTTTTGGTTTTGTACGACTTTCTAATCTTTCAATATATTTTGGCATGTCGTCTGCTGGATAATATCCTGCTTCTTCTGGGAGAACTCTGATCTGTTTATTGTTAAGAGTAACGAATTGCGTATTCAGTGACATTTAGGGTTAAAAAATTTTAATATTTTTAATTAATTTGAATAATAATATAACGGGTTCAATTCTCTCTAAAAACTCAGAGTTTTTTAGGAAGTAAATTATAAAACATATTCTTAGTACTTAACATACTGAATTTAATTGTACCCTTATGTTATTTTCCAGGAAATGGTTGAGTGTATTTAATAAACGAAATTTAATGGTGCTCTTCTGTTAATGTCCTCAAACTTTCTATAAATTAACAATATTCTGACATATAATATTTACGACAATTGATTCTGGCTACTCAAAGTAATTGCATTGTTTGTGTTATATTGTAAGAAATGTTTTTTTTGTAGGTTACATTTATTCAAATACGCCAATTTTTCAAGCGTCAAGTTAAGCCATCAATCTCCGATTTTAAGTTGGATTTCACTGTCATTCTTAGATTAATCGTGTCAAATCAACGAGGCGTGTATTGGTAATCTTGTATCTATTAATAAATGACAATACCATTTACAAAAACTCTTTTTATTTTATAAAAACCCAATTTCTAAAAATGGTTTTGATTACATTTAAAACTATATCTTGTTATGTGTGTTTTTTTAAAAACCATTCTTGTTATTCTTATGTTTTATTATCTATACCGCCGTTATTGGATATAATCCTTCCTTTTATTTCGATATTAACATGTCTGTTCAATAATTAAATAACTCCCAATAAGTAGAAACTGTTTATTGTAACACAAATCGAAAGTATATTCGTACCTACCAATCCTTCAAAAAAAAACAATACTTTTTTGAATATAAAAGCATCTTTTATTATTTAAAAAGAAATGCTAAATATCTTAAGAGAACATATGTGACCATACAAAAACATGTTTCTAAAGACGTATTTATTGTTTTTTTTTTGGCATTTTTGGTTTGTGACAAAGAAATATCACTTCATACTCAAAGCCAAATTTACTTACCTTGTTGTTTAAGTAAGATTGACTTGTATTTTGAAATGATTGCTTAAATACAAAAATAATTTCATTGCTATTAACTAATATTCATTTGAATACTGCTGATCTACATTTACCAGTTATTTTTCGATCATAAGCTATACAAAAAGGATCCTCAACCATTTTTGTTACTAAATAACCAGTTTAATGTACAAATGATTTACCACAGAAAGAAATAGAGGCGTTGGCCGTTTATGATTGTTGTAGTTGACAAAAATAAATAAAAGAGATAGAAGGAAAGAACAAGCACTATATAACGGATGTAGGAAGTAAAAAATAAGTAAAATTACAGCGTTTATGAAGCTTACTTACGGTAAACAAAAAATATTTAACTTTATCCGAGTAATAAAACTAAGAACCCGTTTAGACAATCAAGACTAGAATATTTACATAATTTTATAGGCTGTTGTACATTTATCGGTGATACGATAATAAAACATATTTTGAGCGTTGTTTGATCAAACAAAAATTGTCTATTTACTTTATATAGTCAAAACAATTCCCATTATAAAAATGTTTATTAGTGACTGATAAACCAATAGTTGATTAAACCTTGGTTTGTATGCCCAAAAATACATGAATTTCTCTCGAAGTTATACATAAAACCATAAAAGAGTTATATTTATTAAAGGCCAGGAACATACAATTAATATAATTATGGCATTTCTGCAGATGTTTCCCCTCGATTATTTGAAAAAAAAATTATTATTAAGAGCAATTTAATTTTTAATCATTGTTAATAACATATACTTCTTTTATATGTTCAATGATATCATAAAAGGAATTACCAAATCTTTGTTTATACATAAACTCGTTAAAATGCGGTGTTAAGGTCGTTCTAGCCGTTACATACTGTTGCTTATGAACCTGTTTTATCTTCTGCCATTGACTTTCAACGTGGTTTGTTGTGGCAGAGTTAGTGGGATTAACAAAATTTCTACTGCGATTTACTTGTAAATGAAAATACACTAAATTTTCTAAACCAAAATATATTTGCAGACAATCAGAAGTGATGATGGTTCCAGGCATTATATATTGAAATATCAATGGCCATATTGTATCTCTCGTTCTATCTGGTACTGCAACAGCAAAGCCTTTGTTTGTTTCCAAAGCGTACCTACCAAAAACCCACTGCGCTCGCTGCATTCTTCCAACATGATGTTTGCGTTTTACTAAATGGACTTCGTCAATTTCAAGATGTTTCCGGATCCCATCCGTCATAATTGGAATGTTTATAAAATAAAGCGTACAAATTTCGCGTAGACAGCCTAACCAATCGACTATAGTATTATCCTGTCGAATACCCGTTTTTATTTTTAATCCCAAGAGGGTAGTTTCGCCCTGTACAAAAAAATAAATAATTAGTAAAAGTTGGCTTATTGACAAACGAGAATTTGCAGAAAATGAACCTTCGCGTAAACTATATTAACGTCTGCAAGATTTTACATTGCAACGGAAGATATAACTTTTGTAATTTCCGTGGCATCTTTGTTGTAGATGCAAAACTTTCCACACCAAATTTTTGTTGATCTTAACAAACCAACAGTCTGGCAAAAATTAACTGCCGATTCTTCGGTTGTCGTAAGGGTGTAAATGTCTCGATCGATTACGATTTCTTGAATCATTTGTGCTTTTTTTTAATTTAAGTTTTTTTTGTGATATCTCCTCTTGGAAATGGGGAAAATCTGCAGAAGTGCCTAATTATTGAGAGGAAGTTAATAAACATAAATGCTCAAAAACTTGTAACACTTTCTTAAAATTCGATGTTCAAAAAACTTGCCTCACTTCAGAGAATTATATTTCCTTCTGTCTTCTTTAGGAAAGATTATAATTACATATCTTTGAAAATATATATGTTAAGCTAATCTGCCAAACAATATTTTCTTTATAGATTTATTATACATTGCCATGAAATATTCTAAAAGCCGAGATTCGAAATTGAAAAACCACCATCTGAATTAATAAGAATTTTTATCAGGTGACATGATATTAATTAAAAATAATTTTTGTAATAATTTATATTAAAAAATAAAAATCTTTTTAAAATGTCTTACAATTTTTATACAACGTATATTTTGCCCGTTTTAACAGGGACTGATAAATAAGTGGTGGATTTTTTTTCTTTCTCACGGCCTCATCCGTCAAACAACTAGATGTCTTAGCTGTTATGGTATACTTATGTTGGTCTCTTATGAAAGTAACATCGACAAGTATGCATGGAGATGCCTGAATACTGTATGCATAGCATACAAAAAGTATTCATCTATTCGGGGTAATTCCTTTTTTCATTTTACAGAATAAACCTGAAGAGTTGTTTGACAATTTTATGGAAATGAAGTATCAATGTTACCCAGAAAGAAACCTTATTGGAGGTTCCTGTTTCCAAAAATGTCATTCTTTCGTTATATTCGGGTTGAGAAGTTATTGTGCCAACTATTTCATTACCAATCCTATAATGTTAGATGGTGATTGTATAAGGTGTCAAATCGATGAAAGTTTATTTCGACATAAACCGAAAAACCACCAAGGTAGGGCTACACAACACGAGCTTTATGTTTTCGGTATAATTGATTGTAGTACAACCCCAAATAAGGTTTTTTAGTTATGTCAAAAATCGTTCCGCTTCTGTGCTTCTGCCATTAATTTTAAACGTGTGTCGACCAGGAACTATTTTAATCAGCGACTCGTGGAGAGCTTACAATGGGATTTATGATCTAGGATTTGGACATGAGACCATCAATCATAGCCTATATTTTGTAGATCCCAATTCTGGACACATACCCAAAATATTGAGTCTTATTGGGGAAAGCTTAAACTAAGAGTAAAAAAAATGAAAGGAATACAAGAAATTTTGTTAAAAGAATATTTAAATGAGTGAATGTGGAGAGATAATGCTTACAATAACGATTTTCTAAATGTCTTTGATTTAGTTAAAAATTATAATTCTTAATTTAATAAATAAATTAAACTTTGCTTTTATTTATTTAAATAAATTATTTTATTATAAAACATTAAATTTAAAGGGAAGGGGAAAAAAAGAGAAATGATATTAAAAGGGGAAAAAATGACATGATCCGACGTTTTTATAGACCATTTATTTAATTCATTACAACGCTTATACAATGTAAAAAAATGACAATTTGATTGTTGACATAAAAAAACTAAGTGTTAATGTAAGACACCTTAATTTAGAATTTGGTTAATGAAATCGTACATCATAAAAGTTTATATATAAGCTAATGGGTTGTATTCTTC
>CAUVYK010000015.1:0-2500 GCA_963556175.1 Tipula confusa
TTGAATAAACGGCAAAGATTATCAACCGATTTTTAAGTTTGATATCTTAATCGACAGCTCTTTTGTTGTCTATAAATTGTATTAAAAAAGATTTTAAACTTTTTGCTTATAAATTAAAAAAAAAAAATTTAATTGATAAATAAATTATTTTTTGATGGACGATAGTCCATAAAAGTCAAAGTTACTGACCGATTCAAAAGTTTGATATCTCAATCAAAAGCCATGCTACTACGCATAAATATTGATTATAAAAATTATAACATTTGGTTTTAAAAAATAATTTTTCGGTATGGATACATTTATTATAAACTACTTTGAAGCTCATATAAAGTTGAATAAACGGCAAAGATTATCAACCGATTTTTAAGTTTGATATCTTAATCGACAGCTCTTTTGTTGTCTATAAATTGTTTTAAAAAAGATTTTAATTTTTTTGCTTATAAATTAAAAAAAAATAATTTAATTGATAAATAAATTATTTTTTGATGGACGATAGTCCATAAAAGTCAAAGTTATTGACCGATTCAAAAGTTTGATATCTTAATCAAAAGCCATGCTACTACGCATAAATATTGATTATGAAAATTATAACATTTGGTTTAAAAAAATAGTTTTTCGGTATGGATACATTTATTATAAACTACTTTGAAGCTCATATAAAGTTGAATAAACGGCCAAGATTATCAACCGATTTTTAAGTTTGATATCTTAATCGACAGCTCTTTTGTTGTCTATAAATTGTATTAAAAAAGATTTTAAGATTTTTGCTTATAAATTAAAAAAAAAAAATTTAATTGATAAATAAATTATTTTTTGATGGACGATAGTCCATAAAAGTAAAAGTTACTGACCGATTCAAAACTTTGATATCTTAATCAAAAGCCATGCTACTACGCATAAATATTGATTATGAAAATTATAACATTTGGTTTAAAAAAATAGTTTTTCGGTAAGGATACATTTATTATAAACTACTTTGAAGCTCATATAAAGATACTCTACCAAAAAGAGGCTTCTTCTAGTTTAATTACATGTGGTATTAATTATAATATAAAAAAAAAATGTTCAATGTTTTTTTTTTAAATTCAAAATTATTCTCAAAAAGAGTCACTATCTATTGGTAAACAAAGCTTTATCGTAAAAAAAAAAATTAAATTTTTTTTTTATCAAAGATACTCTACCGAAAAGAGGCTTTTTCTAGTTTAATTACATGTGGTAATAATTATAATATAAAAAAAAAATGTTCAATGTTTTTTTTTTAAATTCAAAATTATTCTCAAAAAGAGTCACTATCTATTGGTAAACAAAGCTTTATCGTAAAAAAAAAAATTAATTTTTTTTTTATCAAAGATGCTCTACCAAAAAGAGGCTTCTTCTAGTTTAGTTACATGTGGTATTAATTATAATATAAAAAAAAAATGTTCAATGTTTTTTTTTAAAATTCAAAATTATTCTCAAAAAGTGTCACTATCTATTGGTAAACAAAGCTTTATCGTAAAAAAAAAAATTAAATTTTTGTTTTATCAAAGATACTCTACCAAAAAGAGGCTTCTTCTAGTTTAATTACATGTGGTATTAATTATAATATAAAAAAAAAATGTTCAATTTTTTTTTTAAAATTCAAAATTATTCTCAAAAAGAGTCACTATCTATTGGTATTCAAAGCTTTATCGTAAAAAAAAAAATTAATTTTTTTTTTTTATCAAAGATACTCTACCAAAAAGAGGCTTCTTCTAGTTTAGTTACATGTGGTATTAATTATAATATAAAAAAAAAATGTTCAACGTTTTTTTTTAAAATTCAAAATTATTCTCAAAAAGAGTCACTATCTATTGGTAAACAAACCTTTATCGTAAAAAAAAAAAATTAAATTTTTGTTTTATCAAAGATACTCTACCAAAAAGAGGCTTCTTCTAGTTTAATTACATGTGGTATTAATTATAATATAAAAAAAAAATGTTCAATGTTTTTTTTTTAAATTCAAAATTATTCTCAAAAAGAGTCACTATCTAGTGGTGAACAAAGCTTTATCGTAAAAAAAAAAATTTAATTTTTTTTTTATCAAAGATACTCTACCGAAAAGAGGCTTCTTCTAGTTTAATTACATGTGGTATGAATTATAATATAAAAAAAAAATGTTCAATGTTTTTTTTTTAAATTCAAAATTTTTCTCAAAAAGAGTCACTATCTATTGGTAAACAAAGCTTTATGGTAAAAAAAAAAATTATATTTTTTTTTTATCAAAGATACTTTACCAAAAAGAGGCTTCTTCTAGTGTAATTACATGTGGTATTAATTATAATATAAAAAAAAAATGTTCAATGTTTTTTTTTTAAATTCAAAATTATTCTCAAAAAAAATCACTATCTATTGGTAAACAAAGCTTTATCGTAAAAAAAAAAAATTAAATTTTTTTTTTATCAAAGATACTCTACCGAAAAGAGGCTTCTTCTAGTTTAATTACATGTGGTATTAATTATAATATAAAAAAAAAATGTTT
>CAUVYK010000015.1:12500-17500 GCA_963556175.1 Tipula confusa
CAAAGTAGTTTATAATAAATGTATCCATATCGAAAAACTATTTTTTTAAACTAAATGTTATAATTTTTATAATCAATATTTATGCGTAGTAGCATGGCTTTTGATTAAGATATCAAACTTTTGAATCGGTCAGTAACTTTGACTTTTATGGACTATCGTCCATCAAAAAATAATTTATTTATCAAAAATAATTTTTAAGTTTGATATCTTAATCGACAGCTCTTTTGTTGTCTATAAATTGTATTAAAAAAGATTTTAATTTTTTTGCTTATAAATTAAAAAAAAATAATTTAATTGATAAATAAATTATTTTTTGATGGACGATAGTCCATAAAAGTCAAAGTTACTGACCGATTCAAAAGTTTGATATCTTAATCAAAAGCCATGCTACTACGCATAAATATTGATTATAAAAATTATAACATTTAGTTTAAAAAAATAGTTTTTCGATATGGATACATTTATTATAAACTACTTTGAAGCTCATATAAAGTTGAATAAACGGCAAAGATTATCAACCGATGTTTAAGTTTGATATCTTAATCGACAGCTCTTTTGTTGTCTATAAATTGTATTAAAAAAGATTTTAAACTTTTTGCTTACAAATTAAAAAAAAATAAATTAATTGATAAATAAATTATTTTTTGATGGACGATAGTCCATAAAAGTAAAAGTTACTGACCGATTCAAAACTTTGATATCTTAATCAAAAGCCATGCTACTACGCATAAATATTAATTATGAAAATGATAACATTTGGTTTAAAAAAATAGTTTTTCGGTAAGGATACATTTATTATAAACTACTTTGAAGCTCATATAAAGTTGAATAAACGGCAAAGATTATCAACCGATTTTTAAGTTTGATATCTTAATCGACAGCTCTTTTGTTGTCTATAAATTGTATTAAAAAAGATTTTAAACTTTTTGCTTATAAATTAAAAAAAAATAATTTAATTGATAAATAAATTATTTTTTGATGGACGATAGTCCATAAAAGTCAAAGTTATTGACCGATTCAAAAGTTTGATATCTTAATCAAAAGCCATGCTACTACGCATAAATATTGATTATGAAAATTATAACATTTGGTTTAAAAAAATAGTTTTTCGGTAAGGATACATTTATTATAAACTACTTTGAAGCTCATATAAAGTTGAATAAACGGCAAAGATTATCAACCGATATTTAAGTTTGATATCTTAATCGACAGCTCTTTTGTTGTCTATAAATTGTATTAAAAAAGATTTTAAACTTTTTGCTTATAAATTAAAAAAAAATAATTTAATTGATAAATAAATTATTTTTTGATGGACGATAGTCCATAAAAGTCAAAGTTATTGACCGATTCAAAAGTTTGATATCTTAATCAAAAGCCATGCTACTACGCATAAATATTGATTATGAAAATTATAACATTTGGTTTAAAAAAATAGTTTTTCGGTATGGATACATTTATTATAAACTACTTTGAAGCTCATATAAAGTTGAATAAACGGCAAAGATTATCAACCGATTTTTAAGTTTGATATCTTAATCGACAGCTTTTTTGTTGTCTATAAATTGTATTAAAAAAGATTTTAAACTTTTTGCTTATAAATTAAAAAAAAATAATTTAATTGATAAATAAATTATTTTTTGATGGACGATAGTCCATAAAAGTCAAAGTTATTGACCGATTCAAAAGTTTGATATCTTAATCAAAAGC
Organism: Tipula confusa; assembly: GCA_963556175.1. NCBI lineage: Eukaryota > Metazoa > Arthropoda > Insecta > Diptera > Tipulidae > Tipula > Tipula confusa. The sequence goes on from CAUVYK010000015.1 coordinate 14,208, forward strand.
CATGCTACTACGCATAAATATTGATTATGAAAATTATAACATTTGGTTTAAAAAAATAGTTTTTCGGTATGGATACATTTATTATAAACTACTTTGAAGCTCATATAAAGTTGAATAAACGGCAAAGATTATCAACCGATTTTTAAGTTTGATATCTTAATCGACAGCTCTTTTGTTGTCTATAAATTGTATTAAAAAAGATTTTAAACTTTTTGCTTATAAATTAAAAAAAAATAATTTAATTGATAAATAAATTATTTTTTGATGGACGATAGTCCATAAAAGTCAAAGTTATTGACCGATTCAAAAGTTTGATATCTTAATCAAAAGCCATGCTACTACGCATAAATATTGATTATGAAAATTATAACATTTGGTTTAAAAAAATAGTTTTTCGGTAAGGATACATTTATTATAAACTACTTTGAAGCTCATATAAAGTTGAATAAACGGCAAAGATTATCAACCGATTTTTAAGTTTGATATCTTAATCGACAGCTCTTTTGTTGTCTATAAATTGTATTAAAAAAGATTTTAAACTTTTTGCTTATAAATTAAAAAAAAATAATTTAATTGATAAATAAATTATTTTTTGATGGACGATAGTCCATAAAAGTCAAAGTTACTGACCGATTCAAAAGTTTGATATCTTAATCAAAAGCCATGCTACTACGCATAAATATTGATTATGAAAATTATAACATTTGGTTTAAAAAAATAGTTTTTCGGTATGGATACATTTATTATAAACTACTTTGAAGCTCATATAAAGTTGAATAAACGGCAAAGATTATCAACCGATTTTTAAGTTTGATATCTTAATCGACAGCTCTTTTGTTGTCTATAAATTGTATTAAAAAAGATTTTAAACTTTTTGCTTATAAATTAAAAAAAAATAATTTAATTGATAAATAAATTATTTTTTGATGGACGATAGTCCATAAAAGTCAAAGTTATTGACCGATTCAAAAGTTTGATATCTTAATCAAAAGCCATGCTACTACGCATAAATATTGATTATGAAAATTATAACATTTGGTTTAAAAAAATAGTTTTTTGCTTAAAAATTAAAAAAAAATAATTTAATTGATAAATAAATTATTTTTTGATGGACGATAGTCCATAAAAGTCAAAGTTACTGACCGATTCAAAAGTTTGATATCTTAATCAAAAGCCATGCTACTACGCATAAATATTGATTATAAAAATTATAACATTTAGTTTAAAAAAATAGTTTTTCGATATGGATACATTTATTATAAACTACTTTGAAGCTCATATAAAGTTGAATAAACGGCAAAGATTATCAACCGATGTTTAAGTTTGATATCTTAATCGACAGCTCTTTTGTTGTCTATAAATTGTATTAAAAAAGATTTTAAACTTTTTGCTTACAAATTAAAAAAAAATAAATTAATTGATAAATAAATTATTTTTTGATGGACGATAGTCCATAAAAGTAAAAGTTACTGACCGATTCAAAACTTTGATATCTTAATCAAAAGCCATGCTACTACGCATAAATATTAATTATGAAAATGATAACATTTGGTTTAAAAAAATAGTTTTTCGGTAAGGATACATTTATTATAAACTACTTTGAAGCTCATATAAAGTTGAATAAACGGCAAAGATTATCAACCGATTTTTAAGTTTGATATCTTAATCGACAGCTCTTTTGTTGTCTATAAATTGTATTAAAAAAGATTTTAAACTTTTTGCTTATAAATTAAAAAAAAATAATTTAATTGATAAATAAATTATTTTTTGATGGACGATAGTCCATAAAAGTCAAAGTTATTGACCGATTCAAAAGTTTGATATCTTAATCAAAAGCCATGCTACTACGCATAAATATTGATTATGAAAATTATAACATTTGGTTTAAAAAAATAGTTTTTCGGTAAGGATACATTTATTATAAACTACTTTGAAGCTCATATAAAGTTGAATAAACGGCAAAGATTATCAACCGATATTTAAGTTTGATATCTTAATCGACAGCTCTTTTGTTGTCTATAAATTGTATTAAAAAAGATTTTAAACTTTTTGCTTATAAATTAAAAAAAAATAATTTAATTGATAAATAAATTATTTTTTGATGGACGATAGTCCATAAAAGTCAAAGTTATTGACCGATTCAAAAGTTTGATATCTTAATCAAAAGCCATGCTACTACGCATAAATATTGATTATGAAAATTATAACATTTGGTTTAAAAAAATAGTTTTTCGGTATGGATACATTTATTATAAACTACTTTGAAGCTCATATAAAGTTGAATAAACGGCAAAGATTATCAACCGATTTTTAAGTTTGATATCTTAATCGACAGCTCTTTTGTTGTCTATAAATTGTATTAAAAAAGATTTTAAACTTTTTGCTTATAAATTAAAAAAAAATAATTTAATTGATAAATAAATTATTTTTTGATGGACGATAGTCCATAAAAGTCAAAGTTATTGACCGATTCAAAAGTTTGATATCTTAATCAAAAGCCATGCTACTACGCATAAATATTGATTATGAAAATTATAACATTTGGTTTAAAAAAATAGTTTTTCGGTATGGATACATTTATTATAAACTACTTTGAAGCTCATATAAAGTTGAATAAACGGCAAAGATTATCAACCGATTTTTAAGTTTGATATCTTAATCGACAGCTCTTTTGTTGTCTATAAATTGTATTAAAAAAGATTTTAATTTTTTTGCTTATAAATTAAAAAAAAATAATTTAATTGATAAATAAATTATTTTTTGATGGACGATAGTCCATAAAAGTCAAAGTTATTGACCGATTCAAAAGTTTGATATCTTAATCAAAAGCCATGCTACTACGCATAAATATTGATTATGAAAATTATAACATTTGGTTTAAAAAAATAGTTTTTCGGTATGGATACATTTATTATAAACTACTTTGAAGCTCATATAAAGTTGAATAAACGGCAAAGATTATCAACCGATTTTTAAGTTTGATATCTTAATCGACAGCTCTTTTGTTGTCTATAAATTGTATTAAAAAAGATTTTAAACTTTTTGCTTATAAATTAAAAAAAAATAATTTAATTGATAAATAAATTATTTTTTGATGGACGATAGTCCATAAAAGTAAAAGTTACTGACCGATTCAAAACTTTGATATCTTAATCAAAAGCCATGCTACTACGCATAAATATTGATTATGAAAATTATAACATTTGGTTTAAAAAAATAGTTTTTCGGTAAGGATACATTTATTATAAACTACTTTGAAGCTCATATAAAGTTGAATAAACGGCAAAGATTAT
>CAUVYK010000015.1:27500-30790 GCA_963556175.1 Tipula confusa
TGTAATTAAACTAGAAAAAGCCTCTTTTTGGTAGAGTATCTTTGATAAAAAAAAAATTTAATTTTTTTTTTTTTACGATAAAGCTTTGTTTACCAATAGATAGTGACTCTTTTTGAGAATAATTTTGAATTTAAAAAAAAACATAAAACATTTTTTTTTTATATTATAATTAATACCACATGTAATTAAACTAGAAGAAGCCTCTTTTCGGTAGAGTATCTTTGATAAAAAAAAAATTTAATTTTTTTTTTTTACGATAAAGCTTTGTTTACCAATAGATAGTGATTTTTTTTGAGAATAATTTTGAATTTAAAAAAAAAACATTGAACATTTTTTTTTTATATTATAATTAATACCACATGTAATTACACTAGAAGAAGCCTCTTTTTGGTAAAGTATCTTTGATAAAAAAAAAATATAATTTTTTTTTTACCATAAAGCTTTGTTTACCAATAGATAGTGACTCTTTTTGAGAAAAATTTTGAATTTAAAAAAAAAACATTGAACATTTTTTTTTTATATTATAATTCATACCACATGTAATTAAACTAGAAGAAGCCTCTTTTCGGTAGAGTATCTTTGATAAAAAAAAAATTAAATTTTTTTTTTTACGATAAAGCTTTGTTCACCACTAGATAGTGACTCTTTTTGAGAATAATTTTGAATTTAAAAAAAAAACATTGAAAAGAGCTGTCGATTAAGATATCAAACTTAAAAATCGGTTGATAATCTTTGCCGTTTATTCAACTTTATATGAGCTTCAAAGTAGTTTATAATAAATGTATCCATACCGAAAAACTATTTTTTTAAACCAAATGTTATAATTTTCATAATCAATATTTATGCGTAGTAGCATGGCTTTTGATTAAGATATCAAACTTTTGAATCGGTCAGTAACTTTGACTTTTATGGACTATCGTCCATCAAAAAATAATTTATTTATCAATTAAATTATTTTTTTTTAATTTATAAGCAAAAAAATTAAAATCTTTTTTAATACAATTTATAGACATCAAAAGAGCTGTCGATTAAGATATCAAACTTTATCAAACTATCGTCCATCAAAAATTATTTATTAAATAATTAATTTATTTATTTATTTAATTTTGAAAATATTAAGATGTTGAAAATTGGACTATCGTCCATCAAAAATTATTTATTTATCAATTAAACTATTTTTTTTTTAACTTGTAAGCAAAAAGTTTAAAATCTTTTTTAAAAAAATTTATAGACAACAAAAGAGCTGTCGATTAAGATATCAAACTTTTGAATCGGTCAGTAACTTTGACTTTTATGGACTATCGTCCATCAAAAAAATAATTTATTTATCAATTAAATTATTTTTTTTTCATTTATAAGCAAAAAGTTTAAAATCTTTTTTAATACAATTTATAGACATCAAAAGAGCTGTCGATTAAGATATCAAACTTAAAAATCGGTTGATAATCTTTGCCGTTTATTCAACTTTATATGAGCTTCAAAGTAGTTTATAATAAATGTATCCATATCGAAAAACTATTTTTTTAAACTAAATGTTATAATTTTTATAATCAATATTTATGCGTAGTAGCATGGCTTTTGATTAAGATATCAAACTTTTGAATCGGTCAGTAACTTTGACTTTTATGGACTATCGTCCATCAAAAAATAATTTATTTATCAATTAAATTATTTTTTTTTAATTTATAAGCAAAAAAATTAAAATCTTTTTTAATACAATTTATAGACAACAAAAGAGCTGTCGATTAAGATATCAAACTTAAAAATCGGTTGATAATCTATGCCGTTTATTCAACTTTATATGAGCTTCAAAGTAGTTTATAATAAATGTATCCATACCGAAAAACTATTTTTTTTAACCAAATGTTATAATTTTCATAATCAATATTTATGCGTAGTAGCATGGCTTTTGATTAAGATATCAAACTTTTAAATCGGTCAATAACTTTGACTTTTATGGACTATCGTCCATCAAAAAATAATTTATTTATCAATTAAATTATTATTTTTTAATTTATAAGCAAAAATCTTAAAATCTTTTTTAATACAATTTATAGACAACAAAAGAGCTGTCGATTAAGATATCAAACTTAAAAATCGGTTGATAATCTATGCCGTTTATTCAACTTTATATGAGCTTCAAAGTAGTTTATAATAAATGTATCCATACCGAAAAACTATTTTTTTTAACCAAATGTTATAATTTTCATAATTAATATTCTTGCGTAGTAGCATGGCTTTTGATTGAGATATCAAACTTTTGAATCGGTCAGTAACTTTTACTTTTATGGACTATCGTCCATCAAAAAATAATTTATTTATCAATTAATTTTTTTTTTTTTAATTTGTAAGCAAAAAGTTTAAAATCTTTTTTAATACAATTTATAGACAACAAAAGAGCTGTCGATTAAGATATCAAACTTAAACATCGGTTGATAGTCTTTGCCGTTTATTCAACTTTATATGAGCTTCAAAGTAGTTTATAATAAATGTATCCATATCGAAAAACTATTTTTTTAAACTAAATGTTATAATTTTTATAATCAATATTTATGCGTAGTAGCATGGCTTTTGATTAAGATATCAAACTTTTGAATCGGTCAGTAACTTTGACTTTTATGGACTATCGTCCATCAAAAAATAATTTATTTATCAATTAAATTATTTTTTTTTAATTTATAAGCAAAAAAATTAAAATCTTTTTTAATACAATTTATAGACAACAAAAGAGCTGTCGATTAAGATATCAAATTAAAAAATCGGTTGATAATCTTTGCCGTTTATTCAACTTTATATGAGCTTCAAAGTAGTTTATAATAAATGTATCCTTACCGAAAAACTATTTTTTTAAACCAAATGTTATAATTTTCATAATCAATATTTATGCGTAGTAGCATGGCTTTTGATTAAGATATCAAAGTTTTGAATCGGTCAGTAACTTTGACTTTTATGGACTATCGTCCATCAAAAAATAATTTATTTATCAATTAAATTATTTTTTTTTAATTTATAAGCAAAAATCTTAAAATCTTTTTTAATACAATTTATAGACAACAAAAGAGCTGTCGATTAAGATATCAAACTTAAAAATCGGTTGATAATCTTTGCCGTTTATTCAACTTTATATGAGCTTCAAAGTAGTTTATAATAAATGTATCCATACCGAAAAACTATTTTTTTAAACCAAATGTTATAATTTTCATAATCAATATTTATGCGTAGTAGCATGGCTTTTGATTAAGATATCAAACTTTTGAATCGGTCAATAACTTTGACTTTTATGGACTATC
>CAUVYK010000016.1:7500-20000 GCA_963556175.1 Tipula confusa
TTTGAGAATAATTTTGAATTTAAAAAAAAAACATTGAACATTTTTTTTTTATATTATAATTAATACCACATGTAATTAAACTAGAAGAAGCCTCTTTTTGGTAGAGTATCTTTGATAAAACAAAAATTTAATTTTTTTTTTTTACGATAAAGCTTTGTTTACCAATAGATAGTGACTCTTTTTGAGAATAATTTTGAATTTTTAAAAAAAACATTGAACATTTTTTTTTTTATATTATAATTAATACCACATGTAACTAAACTAGAAGAAGCCTCTTTTTGGTAGAGTATCTTTGATAAAAAAAAAAATTAATTTTTTTTTTTACGATAAAGCTTTGTTTACCAATAGATAGTGACTCTTTTTGAGAATAATTTTGAATTTAAAAAAAAACATAAAACATTTTTTTTTTATATTATAATTAATACCACATGTAATTAAACTAGAAGAAGCCTCTTTTCGGTAGAGTATCTTTGATAAAAAAAAAATTTAATTTTTTTTTTTTACGATAAAGCTTTGTTTACCAATAGATAGTGATTTTTTTTGAGAATAATTTTGAATTTAAAAAAAAAACATTGAACATTTTTTTTTTATATTATAATTAATACCACATGTAATTACACTAGAAGAAGCCTCTTTTTGGTAAAGTATCTTTGATAAAAAAAAAATATAATTTTTTTTTTTACCATAAAGCTTTGTTTACCAATAGATAGTGACTCTTTTTGAGAAAAATTTTGAATTTAAAAAAAAAACATTGAACATTTTTTTTTTATATTATAATTCATACCACATGTAATTAAACTAGAAGAAGCCTCTTTTCGGTAGAGTATCTTTGATAAAAAAAAAATTAAATTTTTTTTTTTACGATAAAGCTTTGTTCACCACTAGATAGTGACTCTTTTTGAGAATAATTTTGAATTTAAAAAAAAAACATTGAACATTTTTTTTTTATATTATAATTAATACCACATGTAATTAAACTAGAAGAAGCCTCTTTTTGGTAGAGTATCTTTGATAAAACAAAAATTTAATTTTTTTTTTTTACGATAAAGGTTTGTTTACCAATAGATAGTGACTCTTTTTGAGAATAATTTTGAATTTTAAAAAAAAACGTTGAACATTTTTTTTTTATATTATAATTAATACCACATGTAACTAAACTAGAAGAAGCCTCTTTTTGGTAGAGTATCTTTGATAAAAAAAAAAAATTAATTTTTTTTTTTACGATAAAGCTTTGAATACCAATAGATAGTGACTCTTTTTGAGAATAATTTTGAATTTTAAAAAAAAAATTGAACATTTTTTTTTTATATTATAATTAATACCACATGTAATTAAACTAGAAGAAGCCTCTTTTTGGTAGAGTATCTTTGATAAAACAAAAATTTAATTTTTTTTTTTACGATAAAGCTTTGTTTACCAATAGATAGTGACACTTTTTGAGAATAATTTTGAATTTTAAAAAAAAACATTGAACATTTTTTTTTTATATTATAATTAATACCACATGTAACTAAACTAGAAGAAGCCTCTTTTTGGTAGAGCATCTTTGATAAAAAAAAAATTAATTTTTTTTTTTACGATAAAGCTTTGTTTACCAATAGATAGTGACTCTTTTTGAGAATAATTTTGAATTTAAAAAAAAAACATTGAACATTTTTTTTTTATATTATAATTATTACCACATGTAATTAAACTAGAAAAAGCCTCTTTTCGGTAGAGTATCTTTGATAAAAAAAAAATTTAATTTTTTTTTTTACGATAAAGCTTTGTTTACCAATAGATAGTGACTCTTTTTGAGAATAATTTTGAATTTAAAAAAAAAACATTGAACATTTTTTTTTTATATTATAATTAATACCACATGTAATTAAACTAGAAGAAGCCTCTTTTTGGTAGAGTATCTTTATATGAGCTTCAAAGTAGTTTATAATAAATGTATCCTTACCGAAAAACTATTTTTTTAAACCAAATGTTATAATTTTCATAATCAATATTTATGCGTAGTAGCATGGCTTTTGATTAAGATATCAAAGTTTTGAATCGGTCAGTAACTTTTACTTTTATGGACTATCGTCCATCAAAAAATAATTTATTTATCAATTAAATTTTTTTTTTTTAATTTATAAGCAAAAATCTTAAAATCTTTTTTAATACAATTTATAGACAACAAAAGAGCTGTCGATTAAGATATCAAACTTAAAAATCGGTTGATAATCTTTGCCGTTTATTCAACTTTATTTGAGCTTCAAAGTAGTTTATAATAAATGTATCCATACCGAAAAACTATTTTTTAAACCAAATGTTATAATTTTCATAATCAATATTTATGCGTAGTAGCATGGCTATTGATTAATATCAAACTTTTGAATCGGTCAATAACTTTGACTTTTATGGACTATCGTTCATCAAAAAATAATTTATTTATCAACCGATTTTTAAGTTTGAAATCGGTTGATAATCTTTGCCGTTTATTCAACTTTATATGAGCTTCAAAGTAGTTTATAATAAATGTATCCATACCGAAAAACTATTTTTTTAAACCAAATGTTATAATTTTCATAATCAATATTTATGCGTAGTAGCATGGCTTTTGATTAAGATATCAAACTTTTGAATCGGTCAATAACTTTGACTTTTATGGACTATCGTCCATCAAAAAATAATTTATTTATCAATTAAATTATTTTTTTTTAATTTATAAGCAAAAAAATTAAAATCTTTTTTAATACAATTTATAGACAACAAAAGAGCTGTCGATTAAGATATCAAACTTAAAAATCGGTTGATAATCTTTGCCGTTTATTCAACTTTATATGAGCTTCAAAGTAGTTTATAATAAATGTATCCATACCGAAAAACTATTTTTTTTAACCAAATGTTATAATTTTCATAATTAATATTCATGCGTAGTAGCATGGCTTTTGATTGAGATATCAAACTTTTGAATCGGTCAGTAACTTTTACTTTTATGGACTATCGTCCATCAAAAAATAATTTATTTATCAATTAAATTATTTTTTTTTAATTTATAAGCAAAAAGTTTAAAATCTTTTTTTAATACAATTTATAGACAACAAAAGAGCTGTCGATTAAGATATCAAACTTAAATATCGGTTGATAATCTTTGCCGTTTATTCAACTTTATATGAGCTTCAAAGTAGTTTATAATAAATGTATCAATATCGAAAAACTATTTTTTTAAACTAAATGTTATAATTTTTATAATCAATATTTATGCGTAGTAGCATGGCTTTTGATTAAGATATCAAACTTTTGAATCGGTCAGTAACTTTGACTTTTATGGACTATCGTCCATCAAAAAATAATTTATTTATCAATTAAATTATTTTTTTTTAATTTATAAGCAAAAAACTATTTTTTTAAACCAAATGTTATAATTTTCATAATCAATATTTATGCGTAGTAGCATGGCTTTTGATTAAGATATCAAACTTTTGAATCGGTCAATAACTTTGACTTTTATGGACTATCGTCCATCAAAAAATAATTTATTTATCAATTAAATTATTTTTTTTTAATTTATAAGCAAAAAGTTTAAAATCTTTTTTAATACAATTTATAGACAACAAAAGAGCTGTCGATTAAGATATCAAACTTAAAAATCGGTTGATAATCTTTGCCGTTTATTCAACTTTATATGAGCTTCAAAGTAGTTTATAATAAATGTATCCATACCGAAAAACTATTTTTTTAAACCAAATGTTATAATTTTCATAATCAATATTTATGCGTAGTAGCATGGCTTTTGATTAAGATATCAAACTTTTGAATCGGTCAATAACTTTGACTTTTATGGACTATCGTCCATCAAAAAATAATTTATTTATCAATTAAATTATTTTTTTTTAATTTATAAGCAAAAAGTTTAAAATCTTTTTTAATACAATTTATAGACAACAAAAGAGCTGTCGATTAAGATATCAAACTTAAATATCGGTTGATAATCTTTGCCGTTTATTCAACTTTATATGAGCTTCAAAGTAGTTTATAATAAATGTATCCTTACCGAAAAACTATTTTTTTAAACCAAATGTTATAATTTTCATAATCAATATTTATGCGTAGTAGCATGGCTTTTGATTAAGATATCAAACTTTTGAATCGGTCAATAACTTTGACTTTTATGGACTATCGTCCATCAAAAAATAATTTATTTATCAATTAAATTATTTTTTTTTAATTTATAAGCAAAAAGTTTAAAATCTTTTTTAATACAATTTATAGACAACAAAAGAGCTGTCGATTAAGATATCAAACTTAAAAATCGGTTGATAATCTTTGCCGTTTATTCAACTTTATATGAGCTTCAAAGTAGTTTATAATAAATGTATCCTTACCGAAAAACTATTTTTTTAAACCAAATGTTATCATTTTCATAATTAATATTTATGCGTAGTAGCATGGCTTTTGATTAAGATATCAAAGTTTTGAATCGGTCAGTAACTTTTACTTTTATGGACTATCGTCCATCAAAAAATAATTTATTTATCAATTAATTTATTTTTTTTTAATTTGTAAGCAAAAAGTTTAAAATCTTTTTTAATACAATTTATAGACAACAAAAGAGCTGTCGATTAAGATATCAAACTTAAACATCGGTTGATAATCTTTGCCGTTTATTCAACTTTATATGAGCTTCAAAGTAGTTTATAATAAATGTATCCATACCGAAAAACTATTTTTTTAAACCAAATGTTATAATTTTCATAATCAATATTTATGCGTAGTAGCATGGCTTTTGATTAAGATATCAAACTTTTGAATCGGTCAGTAACTTTGACTTTTATGGACTATCGTCCATCAAAAAATAATTTATTTATCAATTAAATTATTTTTTTTTAATTTATAAGCAAAAAAATTAAAATCTTTTTTAATACAATTTATAGACATCAAAAGAGCTGTCGATTAAGATATCAAACTTAAAAATCGGTTGATAATCTTTGCCGTTTATTCAACTTTATATGAGCTTCAAAGTAGTTTATAATAAATGTATCCATACCGAAAAGCTATTTTTTTAAACCAAATGTTATAATTTTCATAATCAATATTTATGCGTAGTAGCATGGCTTTTGATTAAGATATCAAACTTTTGAATCGGTCAGTAACTTTGACTTTTATGGACTATCGTCCATCAAAAAATAATTTATTTATCAATTAAATTATTTTTTTTTAATTTATAAGCAAAAAAATTAAAATCTTTTTTAATACAATTTATAGACAACAAAAGAGCTGTCGATTAAGATATCAAACTTAAAAATCGGTTGATAATCTTTGCCGTTTATTCAACTTTATATGAGCTTCAAAGTAGTTTATAATAAATGTATCCATACCGAAAAACTATTTTTTTTAACCAAATGTTATAATTTTCATAATTAATATTCATGCGTAGTAGCATGGCTTTTGATTGAGATATCAAACTTTTGAATCGGTCAGTAACTTTTACTTTTATGGACTATCGTCCATCAAAAAATAATTTATTTATCAATTAAATTATTTTTTTTAACTATTTTTAATTATATTTTTAATAACTATTTTTTCATATAAAGTTGAATAAACGGCAAAGATTATCAACCGATTTTTAAGTTTGATATCTTAATCGACGCGGCAAAGATTATCAACCGATTTTTAAGTTTGATATCTTAATCGACAGCTCTTTTGTTGTCTATAAATTGTATTAAAAAAGATTATTTTTTTGCTTATAAATTAAAAAAAAATAATTTAATTGATAAATAAATTATTTTTTGATGGACGATAGTCCATAAAAGTCAAAGTTATTGACCGATTCAAAAGTTTGATATCTTAATCAAAAGCCATGCTACTACGCATAAATATTGATTATGAAAATTATAACATTTGGTTTAAAAAAATAGTTTTTCGGTATGGATACATTTATTATAAACTACTTTGAAGCTCATATAAAGTTGAATAAACGGCAAAGATTATCAACCGATTTTGTAATTTGATATCTTAATCGACAGCTCTTTTGTTGTCTATAAATTGTATTAAGAAAGATTTTAAGATTTTTGCTTATAAATTAAAAAAAAATAATTTAATTGATAAATAAATTATTTTTTGATGGACGATAGTCCATAAAAGTAAAAGTTACTGACCGATTCAAAACTTTGATATCTTAATCAAAAGCCATGCTACTACGCATAAATATTGATTATGAAAATTATAACATTTGGTTTAAAAAAATAGTTTTTCGGTAAGGATACATTTATTATAAACTACTTTGAAGCTCATATAAAGTTGAATAAACGGCAAAGATTATCAACCGATTTTTTAATTTGATATCTTAATCGACAGCTCTTTTGTTGTCTATAAATTGTATTAAAAAAGATTTTAATTTTTTTGCTTATAAATTAAAAAAAAATAATTTAATTGATAAATAAATTATTTTTTGATGGACGATAGTCCATAAAAGTCAAAGTTATTGACCGATTCAAAAGTTTGATATCTTAATCAAAAGCCATGCTACTACGCATAAATATTGATTATGAAAATTATAACATTTGGTTTAAAAAAATAGTTTTTTGCTTATAAATTAAAAAAAAATAATTTAATTGATAAATAAATTATTTTTTGATGGACGATAGTCCATAAAAGTCAAAGTTACTGACCGATGCAAAAGTTTGATATCTTAATCAAAAGCCATGCTACTACGCATAAATATTGATTATAAAAATTATAACATTTAGTTTAAAAAAATAGTTTTTCGATATGGATACATTTATTATAAACTACTTTGAAGCTCATATAAAGTTGAATAAACGGCAAAGATTATCAACCGATTTTTAAGTTTGATATCTTAATCGACAGCTCTTTTGTTGTCTATAAATTGTATTAAAAAAGATTTTAAACTTTTTGCTTACAAATAAAAAAAAAAATAAATTAATTGATAAATAAATTATTTTTTGATGGACGATAGTCCATAAAAGTCAAAGTTATTGACCGATTCAAAAGTTTGATATCTTAATCAAAAGCCATGCTACTACGAATAAATATTGATTATGAAAATTATAACATTTGGTTTAAAAAAATAGTTTTTCGGTATGGATACATTTATTATAAACTACTTTGAAGCTCATATAAAGTTGAATAAACGGCAAAGATTATCAACCGATTTTTAAGTTTGATATCTTAATCGACAGCTCTTTTGTTGTCTATAAATTGTATTAAAAAAGATTTTAAACTTTTTGCTTATAAATTAAAAAAAAATAATTTAATTGATAAATAAATTATTTTTTGATGGACGATAGTCCATAAAAGTAAAAGTTACTGACCGATTCAAAAGTTTGATATCTCAATCAAAAGCCATGCTACTACGCATGAATATTAATTATGAAAATTATAACATTTGGTTTAAAAAAATAGTTTTTCGGTAAGGATACATTTATTATAAACTACTTTGAAGCTCATATAAAGTTGAATAAACGGCAAAGATTATCAACCGATATTTAAGTTTGATATCTTAATCGACAGCTCTTTTGTTGTCTATAAATTGTATTAAAAAAGATTTTAAACTTTTTGCTTATAAATTAAAAAAAAAAAATTTAATTGATAAATAAATTATTTTTTGATGGACGATAGTCCATAAAAGTCAAAGTTAATGACCGATTCAAAAGTTTGATATCTTAATCAAAAGCCATGCTACTACGCATAAATATTGATTATGAAAATTATAACATTTGGTTTAAAAAAATAGTTTTTCGGTATGGATACATTTATTATAAACTACTTTGAAGCTCATATAAAGTTGAATAAACGGCAAAGATTATCAACCGATTTTTAAGTTTGATATCTTAATCGACAGCTCTTTTGTTGTCTATAAATTGTATTAAAAAAGATTTTAAACTTTTTGCTTATAAATTAAAAAAAAATAATTTAATTGATAAATAAATTATTTTTTGATGGACGATAGTCCATAAAAGTCAAAGTTATTGACCGATTCAAAAGTTTGATATCTTAATCAAAAGCCATGCTACTACGCATAAATATTGATTATGAAAATTATAACATTTGGTTTAAAAAAATAGTTTTTCGGTATGGATACATTTATTATAAACTACTTTGAAGCTCATATAAAGTTGAATAAACGGCAAAGATTATCAACCGATTTTTAAGTTTGATATCTTAATCGACAGCTCTTTTGTTGTCTATAAATTGTATTAAAAAAGATTTTAATTTTTTTGCTTATAAATTAAAAAAAAATAATTTAATTGATAAATAAATTATTTTTTGATGGACGATAGTCCATAAAAGTCAAAGTTATTGACCGATTCAAAAGTTTGATATCTTAATCAAAAGCCATGCTACTACGCATAAATATTGATTATGAAAATTATAACATTTGGTTTAAAAAAATAGTTTTTCGGTATGGATACATTTATTATAAACTACTTTGAAGCTCATATAAAGTTGAATAAACGGCAAAGATTATCAACCGATTTTTAAGTTTGATATCTTAATCGACAGCTCTTTTGTTGTCTATAAATTGTATTAAAAAAGATTTTAAACTTTTTGCTTATAAATTAAAAAAAAATAATTTAATTGATAAATAAATTATTTTTTGATGGACGATAGTCCATAAAAGTCAAAGTTATTGACCGATTCAAAAGTTTGATATCTTAATCAAAAGCCATGCTACTACGCATAAATATTGATTATGAAAATTATAACATTTGGTTTAAAAAAATAGTTTTTCGGTATGGATACATTTATTATAAACTACTTTGAAGCTCATATAAAGTTGAATAAACGGCAAAGATTATCAACCGATTTTTAAGTTTGATATCTTAATCGACAGCTCTTTTGTTGTCTATAAATTGTATTAAAAAAGATTTTAATTTTTTTGCTTATAAATTAAAAAAAAATAATTTAATTGATAAATAAATTATTTTTTGATGGACGATAGTCCATAAAAGTCAAAGTTATTGACCGATTCAAAAGTTTGATATCTTAATCAAAAGCCATGCTACTACGCATAAATATTGATTATGAAAATTATAACATTTGGTTTAAAAAAATAGTTTTTCGGTATGGATACATTTATTATAAACTACTTTGAAGCTCATATAAAGTTGAATAAACGGCAAAGATTATCAACCGATTTTGTAATTTGATATCTTAATCGGCAGCTCTTTTGTTGTCTATAAATTGTATTAAAAAAGATTTTAAGATTTTTGCTTATAAATTAAAAAAAAATAATTTAATTGATAAATAAATTATTTTTTGATGGACGATAGTCCATAAAAGTAAAAGTTACTGACCGATTCAAAACTTTGATATCTTAATCAAAAGCCATGCTACTACGCATAAATATTGATTATGAAAATTATAACATTTGGTTTAAAAAAATAGTTTTTCGGTAAGGATACATTTATTATAAACTACTTTGAAGCTCATATAAAGTTGAATAAACGGCAAAGATTATCAACCGATTTTTTAATTTGATATCTTAATCGACAGCTCTTTTGTTGTCTATAAATTGTATTAAAAAAGATTTTAATTTTTTTGCTTATAAATTAAAAAAAAATAATTTAATTGATAAATAAATTATTTTTTGATGGACGATAGTCCATAAAAGTCAAAGTTATTGACCGATTCAAAAGTTTGATATCTTAATCAAAAGCCATGCTACTACGCATAAATATTGATTATGAAAATTATAACATTTGGTTTAAAAAAATAGTTTTTCGGTATGGATACATTTATTATAAACTACTTTGAAGCTCATATAAAGTTGAATAAACGGCAAAGATTATCAACCGATTTTTAAGTTTGATATCTTAATCGACAGCTCTTTTGTTGTCTATAAATTGTATTAAAAAAGATTTTAAACTTTTTGCTTATAAATTAAAAAAAAAAAATTTAATTGATAAATAAATTATTTTTTGATGGACGATAGTCCATAAAAGTCAAAGTTACTGACCGATTCAAAAGTTTGATATCTCAATCAAAAGCCATGCTACTACGCATAAATATTGATTATAAAAATTATAACATTTGGTTTTAAAAAATAATTTTTCGGTATGGATACATTTATTATAAACTACTTTGAAGCTCATATAAAGTTGAATAAACGGCAAAGATTATCAACCGATTTTTAAGTTTGATATCTTAATCGACAGCTCTTTTGTTGTCTATAAATTGTTTTAAAAAAGATTTTAATTTTTTTGCTTATAAATTAAAAAAAAATAATTTAATTGATAAATAAATTATTTTTTGATGGACGATAGTCCATAAAAGTCAAAGTTATTGACCGATTCAAAAGTTTGATATCTTAATCAAAAGCCATGCTACTACGCATAAATATTGATTATGAAAATTATAACATTTGGTTTAAAAAAATAGTTTTTCGGTATGGATACATTTATTATAAACTACTTTGAAGCTCATATAAAGTTGAATAAACGGCCAAGATTATCAACCGATTTTTAAGTTTGATATCTTAATCGACAGCTCTTTTGTTGTCTATAAATTGTATTAAAAAAGATTTTAAGATTTTTGCTTATAAATTAAAAAAAAAAAATTTAATTGATAAATAAATTATTTTTTGATGGACGATAGTCCATAAAAGTAAAAGTTACTGACCGATTCAAAACTTTGATATCTTAATCAAAAGCCATGCTACTACGCATAAATATTGATTATGAAAATTATAACATTTGGTTTAAAAAAATAGTTTTTCGGTAAGGATACATTTATTATAAACTACTTTGAAGCTCATATAAAGATACTCTACCAAAAAGAGGCTTCTTCTAGTTTAATTACATGTGGTATTAATTATAATATAAAAAAAAAATGTTCAATGTTTTTTTTTTAAATTCAAAATTATTCTCAAAAAGAGTCACTATCTATTGGTAAACAAAGCTTTATCGTAAAAAAAAAAATTAAATTTTTTTTTTATCAAAGATACTCTACCGAAAAGAGGCTTTTTCTAGTTTAATTACATGTGGTAATAATTATAATATAAAAAAAAAATGTTCAATGTTTTTTTTTTAAATTCAAAATTATTCTCAAAAAGAGTCACTATCTATTGGTAAACAAAGCTTTATCGTAAAAAAAAAAATTAATTTTTTTTTTATCAAAGATGCTCTACCAAAAAGAGGCTTCTTCTAGTTTAGTTACATGTGGTATTAATTATAATATAAAAAAAAAATGTTCAATGTTTTTTTTTAAAATTCAAAATTATTCTCAAAAAGTGTCACTATCTATTGGTAAACAAAGCTTTATCGTAAAAAAAAAAATTAAATTTTTGTTTTATCAAAGATACTCTACCAAAAAGAGGCTTCTTCTAGTTTAATTACATGTGGTATTAATTATAATATAAAAAAAAAATGTTCAATTTTTTTTTTAAAATTCAAAATTATTCTCAAAAAGAGTCACTATCTATTGGTATTCAAAGCTTTATCGTAAAAAAAAAAATTAATTTTTTTTTTTTATCAAAGATACTCTACCAAAAAGAGGCTTCTTCTAGTTTAGTTACATGTGGTATTAATTATAATATAAAAAAAAAATGTTCAACGTTTTTTTTTAAAATTCAAAATTATTCTCAAAAAGAGTCACTATCTATTGGTAAACAAACCTTTATCGTAAAAAAAAAAAATTAAATTTTTGTTTTATCAAAGATACTCTACCAAAAAGAGGCTTCTTCTAGTTTAATTACATGTGGTATTAATTATAATATAAAAAAAAAATGTTCAATGTTTTTTTTTTAAATTCAAAATTATTCTCAAAAAGAGTCACTATCTAGTGGTGAACAAAGCTTTATCGTAAAAAAAAAAATTTAATTTTTTTTTTATCAAAGATACTCTACCGAAAAGAGGCTTCTTCTAGTTTAATTACATGTGGTATGAATTATAATATAAAAAAAAAATGTTCAATGTTTTTTTTTTAAATTCAAAATTTTTCTCAAAAAGAGTCACTATCTATTGGTAAACAAAGCTTTATGGTAAAAAAAAAAATTATATTTTTTTTTTATCAAAGATACTTTACCAAAAAGAGGCTTCTTCTAGTGTAATTACATGTGGTATTAATTATAATATAAAAAAAAAATGTTCAATGTTTTTTTTTTAAATTCAAAATTATTCTCAAAAAAAATCACTATCTATTGGTAAACAAAGCTTTATCGTAAAAAAAAAAAATTAAATTTTTTTTTTATCAAAGATACTCTACCGAAAAGAGGCTTCTTCTAGTTTAATTACATGTGGTATTAATTATAATATAAAAAAAAAATGTTTTATGTTTTTTTTTAAATTCAAAATTATTCTCAAAAAGAGTCACTATCTATTGGTAAACAAAGCTTTATCGTAAAAAAAAAAATTAATTTTTTTTTTTATCAAAGATACTCTACCAAAAAGAGGCTTCTTCTAGTTTAGTTACATGTGGTATTAATTATAATATAAAAAAAAAAATGTTCAATGTTTTTTTTAAAAATTCAAAATTATTCTCAAAAAGAGTCACTATCTATTGGT
>CAUVYK010000016.1:30000-40000 GCA_963556175.1 Tipula confusa
ATACAATTTATAGACAACAAAAGAGCTGTCGATTAAGATATCAAACTTAAAAATCGGTTGATAATCTTTGCCGTTTATTCAACTTTATATGAGCTTCAAAGTAGTTTATAATAAATGTACCCATACCGAAAAACTATTTTTTTAAACCAAATGTTATAATTTTCATAATCAATATTTATGCGTAGTAGCATGGCTTTTGATTAAGATATCAAACTTTTGAATCGGTCAGTAACTTTGACTTTTATGGACTATCGTCCATCAAAAAATAATTTATTTATCAATTAAATTATTTTTTTTTAATTTATAAGCAAAAAACTATTTTTTTAAACCAAATGTTATAATTTTCATAATCAATATTTATGCGTAGTAGCATGGCTTTTGATTAAGATATCAAACTTTTGAATCGGTCAATAACTTTGACTTTTATGGACTATCGTCCATCAAAAAATAATTTATTTATCAATTAAATTATTTTTTTTTAATTTATAAGCAAAAAAATTAAAATCTTTTTTAATACAATTTATAGACAACAAAAGAGCTGTCGATTAAGATATCAAACTTAAAAATCGGTTGATAATCGGCAAAGATTATCAACCGATTTTTAAGTTTGATATCTTAATCGAATCAATATGAAATTAAAACATTGAACATTTTTTTTTTATATTATAATTCATACCACATGTAATTAAACTAGAAGAAGCCTCTTTTCGGTAGAGTATCTTTGATAAAAAAAAAATAAAATTTTTTTTTTTTATAAAGCTTTGTTTACCACTAGATAGTGACTCTTTTTGAGAATAATTTTGAATTTAAAAAAAAAACATTGAACATTTTTTTTTTATATTATAATTAATACCACATGTAATTAAACTAGAAGAAGCCTCTTTTCGGTAGAGTATCTTTGATAAAAAAAAAATAAAATTTTTTTTTTTTATAAAGCTTTGTTTACCACTAGATAGTGACTCTTTTTGAGAATAATTTTGAATTTAAAAAAAAAACATTGAACATTTTTTTTTTATATTATAATTTATTTTTTTAATTTATAAGCAAAAAGTTTAAAATCTTTTTTAATACAATTTATAGACAACAAAAGAGCTGTCGATTAAGATATCAAACTTAAAAATCGGTTGATAATCTTTGCCGTTTATTCAACTTTATATGAGCTTCAAAGTAGTTTATAATAAATGTATCCATACCGAAAAACTATTTTTTTAAACCAAATGTTATAAGTTTGATGGACTATCGTCCATCAAAAATTATTTATTAAATAATTAATTTATTTATTTATTTAATTTTGAAAATATTAAGATGTTGAAAATTGGACTATCGTCCATCAAAAATTATTTATTTATCAATTAAACTATTTTTTTTTTAACTTGTAAGCAAAAAGTTTAAAATCTTTTTTAAAAAAATTTATAGACAACAAAAGAGCTGTCGATTAAGATATCAAACTTTTGAATCGGTCAGTAACTTTGACTTTTATGGACTATCGTCCATCAAAAAAATAATTTATTTATCAATTAAATTATTTTTTTTTCATTTATAAGCAAAAAAATTAAAATCTTTTTTAATACAATTTATAGACATCAAAAGAGCTGTCGATTAAGATATCAAACTTAAAAATCGGTTGATAATCTTTGCCGTTTATTCAACTTTATATGAGCTTCAAAGTAGTTTATAATAAATGTATCCATACCGAAAAACTATTTTTTTAAACCAAATGTTATAATTTTCATAATCAATATTTATGCGTAGTAGCATGGCTTTTGATTAAGATATCAAACTTTTGAATCGGTCAATAACTTTGACTTTTATGGACTATCGTCCATCAAAAAATAATTTATTTATCAATTAAATTATTTTTTTTTAATTTATAAGCAAAAAAATTAAAATCTTTTTTAATACAATTTATAGACAACAAAAGAGCTGTCGATTAAGATATCAAACTTAAAAATCGGTTGATAATCTTTGCCGTTTATTCAACTTTATATGAGCTTCAAAGTAGTTTATAATAAATGTATCCATACCGAAAAACTATTTTTTTAAACCAAATGTTATAATTTTCATAATCAATATTTATGCGTAGTAGCATGGCTTTTGATTAAGATATCAAACTTTTGAATCGGTCAATAACTTTGACTTTTATGGACTATCGTCCATCAAAAAATAATTTATTTATCAATTAAATTATTTTTTTTTAATTTATAAGCAAAAAAATTAAAATCTTTTTTAATACAATTTATAGACAACAAAAGAGCTGTCGATTAAGATATCAAACTTAAAAATCGGTTGATAATCTTTGCCGTTTATTCAACTTTATATGAGCTTCAAAGTAGTTTATAATAAATGTATCCATACCGAAAAACTATTTTTTTAAACCAAATGTTATAATTTTCATAATCAATATTTATGCGTAGTAGCATGGCTTTTGATTAAGATATCAAACTTTTGAATCGGTCAATAACTTTGACTTTTATGGACTATCGTCCATCAAAAAATAATTTATTTATCAATTAAATTATTTTTTTTTAATTTATAAGCAAAAAGTTTAAAATCTTTTTTAATACAATTTATAGACAACAAAAGAGCTGTCGATTAAGATATCAAACTTAAAAATCGGTTGATAATCTTTGCCGTTTATTCAACTTTATATGAGCTTCAAAGTAGTTTATAATAAATGTATCCATACCGAAAAACTATTTTTTTAAACCAAATGTTATAATTTTCATAATCAATATTTATGCGTAGTAGCATGGCTTTTGATTAAGATATCAAACTTTTGAATCGGTCAGTAACTTTGACTTTTATGGACTATCGTCCATCAAAAAATAATTTATTTATCAATTAAATTATTTTTTTTTAATTTATAAGCAAAAAAATTAAAATCTTTTTTAATACAATTTATAGACAACAAAAGAGCTGTCGATTAAGATATCAAACTTAAAAATCGGTTGATAATCTTTGCCGTTTATTCAACTTTATATGAGCTTCAAAGTAGTTTATAATAAATGTATCCATACCGAAAAACTATTTTTTTAAACCAAATGTTATAATTTTCATAATCAATATTTATGCGTAGTAGCATGGCTTTTGATTAAGATATCAAACTTTTGAATCGGTCAGTAACTTTGACTTTTATGGACTATCGTCCATCAAAAAATAATTTATTTATCAATTAAATTATTTTTTTTTAATTTATAAGCAAAAAGTTTAAAATCTTTTTTAATACAATTTATAGACAACAAAAGAGCTGTCGATTAAGATATCAAACTTAAACATCGGTTGATAATCTTTGCCGTTTATTCAACTTTATATGAGCTTCAAAGTAGTTTATAATAAATGTATCCATACCGAAAAACTATTTTTTTAAACCAAATGTTATAATTTTCATAATCAATATTTATGCGTAGTAGCATGGCTTTTGATTAAGATATCAAACTTTTGAATCGGTCAATAACTTTGACTTTTATGGACTATCGTCCATCAAAAAATAATTTATTTATCAATTAAATTATTTTTTTTTAATTTATAAGCAAAAAAATTAAAATCTTTTTTAATACAATTTATAGACAACAAAAGAGCTGTCGATTAAGATATCAAACTTAAAAATCGGTTGATAATCTTTGCCGTTTATTCAACTTTATATGAGCTTCAAAGTAGTTTATAATAAATGTACCCATACCGAAAAACTATTTTTTTAAACCAAATGTTATAATTTTCATAATCAATATTTATGCGTAGTAGCATGGCTTTTGATTAAGATATCAAACTTTTGAATCGGTCAGTAACTTTGACTTTTATGGACTATCGTCCATCAAAAAATAATTTATTTATCAATTAAATTATTTTTTTTTAATTTATAAGCAAAAAAATTAAAATCTTTTTTAATACAATTTATAGACAACAAAAGAGCTGTCGATTAAGATATCAAACTTAAAAATCGGTTGATAATCTTTGCCGTTTATTCAACTTTATATGAGCTTCAAAGTAGTTTATAATAAATGTATCCATACCGAAAAACTATTTTTTTAAACCAAATGTTATAATTTTCATAATCAATATTTATGCGTAGTAGCATGGCTTTTGATTAAGATATCAAACTTTTGAATCGGTCAGTAACTTTGACTTTTATGGACTATCGTCCATCAAAAAATAATTTATTTATCAATTAAATTATTTTTTTTTAATTTATAAGCAAAAAGTTTAAAATCTTTTTTAATACAATTTATAGACAACAAAAGAGCTGTCGATTAAGATATCAAACTTAAAAATCGGTTGATAATCTTTGCCGTTTATTCAACTTTATATGAGCTTCAAAGTAGTTTATAATAAATGTATCCATACCGAAAAACTATTTTTTTAAACCAAATGTTATAATTTTCATAATCAATATTTATGCGTAGTAGCATGGCTTTTGATTAAGATATCAAACTTTTGAATCGGTCAATAACTTTGACTTTTATGGACTATCGTCCATCAAAAAATAATTTATTTATCAATTAAATTAATTTTTTTTAATTTATAAGCAAAAATCTTAAAATCTTTTTTAATACAATTTATAGACAACAAAAGAGCTGTCGATTAAGATATCAAACTTAAAAATCGGTTGATAATCTTTGCCGTTTATTCAACTTTATATGAGCTTCAAAGTAGTTTATAATAAATGTATCCATACCGAAAAACTATTTTTTTAAACCAAATGTTATAATTTTCATAATCAATATTTATGCGTAGTAGCATGGCTTTTGATTAAGATATCAAACTTTTGAATCGGTCAATAACTTTGACTTTTATGGACTATCGTCCATCAAAAAATAATTTATTTATCAATTAAATTATTTTTTTTTAATTTATAAGCAAAAAGTTTAAAATCTTTTTTAATACAATTTATAGACAACAAAAGAGCTGTCGATTAAGATATCAAACTTAAAAATCGGTTGATAATCTTTGCCGTTTATTCAACTTTATATGAGCTTCAAAGTAGTTTATAATAAATGTATCCATACCGAAAAACTATTTTTTTAAACCAAATGTTATAATTTTCATAATCAATATTTATGCGTAGTAGCATGGCTTTTGATTAAGATATCAAACTTTTGAATCGGTCAGTAACTTTGACTTTTATGGACTATCGTCCATCAAAAAATAATTTATTTATCAATTAAATTATTTTTTTTTAATTTATAAGCAAAAAAATTAAAATCTTTTTTAATACAATTTATAGACAACAAAAGAGCTGTCGATTAAGATATCAAACTTAAAAATCGGTTGATAATCTTTGCCGTTTATTCAACTTTATATGAGCTTCAAAGTAGTTTATAATAAATGTATCCATACCGAAAAACTATTTTTTTAAACCAAATGTTATAATTTTCATAATCAATATTTATGCGTAGTAGCATGGCTTTTGATTAAGATATCAAACTTTTGAATCGGTCAGTAACTTTGACTTTTATGGACTATCGTCCATCAAAAAATAATTTATTTATCAATTAAATTATTTTTTTTTAATTTATAAGCAAAAAGTTTAAAATCTTTTTTAATACAATTTATAGACAACAAAAGAGCTGTCGATTAAGATATCAAACTTAAACATCGGTTGATAATCTTTGCCGTTTATTCAACTTTATATGAGCTTCAAAGTAGTTTATAATAAATGTATCCATACCGAAAAACTATTTTTTTAAACCAAATGTTATAATTTTCATAATCAATATTTATGCGTAGTAGCATGGCTTTTGATTAAGATATCAAACTTTTGAATCGGTCAATAACTTTGACTTTTATGGACTATCGTCCATCAAAAAATAATTTATTTATCAATTAAATTATTTTTTTTTAATTTATAAGCAAAAAAATTAAAATCTTTTTTAATACAATTTATAGACAACAAAAGAGCTGTCGATTAAGATATCAAACTTAAAAATCGGTTGATAATCTTTGCCGTTTATTCAACTTTATATGAGCTTCAAAGTAGTTTATAATAAATGTATCCATACCGAAAAATTATTTTTTAAAACCAAATGTTATAATTTTTATAATCAATATTTATGCGTAGTAGCATGGCTTTTGATTGAGATATCAAACTTTTGAATCGGTCAGTAACTTTGACTTTTATGGACTATCGTCCATCAAAAAATAATTTATTTATCAAATAAATTTATCAATATTTTATGGACGATAGTCCATAAAAGTCAAAGTTACTGACCGATTCAAAAGTTTGATATCTCAATCAAAAGCCATGCTACTACGCATAAATATTGATTATAAAAATTATAACATTTGGTTTTAAAAAATAATTTTTCGGTATGGATACATTTATTATAAACTACTTTGAAGCTCATATAAAGTTGAATAAACGGCAAAGATTATCAACCGATTTTTAAGTTTGATATCTTAATCGACAGCTCTTTTGTTGTCTATAAATTGTTTTAAAAAAGATTTTAATTTTTTTGCTTATAAATTAAAAAAAAATAATTTAATTGATAAATAAATTATTTTTTGATGGACGATAGTCCATAAAAGTCAAAGTTATTGACCGATTCAAAAGTTTGATATCTTAATCAAAAGCCATGCTACTACGCATAAATATTGATTATGAAAATTATAACATTTGGTTTAAAAAAATAGTTTTTCGGTATGGATACATTTATTATAAACTACTTTGAAGCTCATATAAAGTTGAATAAACGGCCAAGATTATCAACCGATTTTTAAGTTTGATATCTTAATCGACAGCTCTTTTGTTGTCTATAAATTGTATTAAAAAAGATTTTAAGATTTTTGCTTATAAATTAAAAAAAAAAAATTTAATTGATAAATAAATTATTTTTTGATGGACGATAGTCCATAAAAGTAAAAGTTATTGACCGATTCAAAACTTTGATATCTTAATCAAAAGCCATGCTACTACGCATAAATATTGATTATGAAAATTATAACATTTGGTTTAAAAAAATAGTTTTTCGGTAAGGATACATTTATTATAAACTACTTTGAAGCTCATATAAAGATACTCTACCAAAAAGAGGCTTCTTCTAGTTTAATTACATGTGGTATTAATTATAATATAAAAAAAAAATGTTCAATGTTTTTTTTTTAAATTCAAAATTATTCTCAAAAAGAGTCACTATCTATTGGTAAACAAAGCTTTATCGTAAAAAAAAAAATTAAATTTTTTTTTTATCAAAGATACTCTACCGAAAAGAGGCTTTTTCTAGTTTAATTACATGTGGTAATAATTATAATATAAAAAAAAAATGTTCAATGTTTTTTTTTTAAATTCAAAATTATTCTCAAAAAGAGTCACTATCTATTGGTAAACAAAGCTTTATCGTAAAAAAAAAAATTAATTTTTTTTTTATCAAAGATGCTCTACCAAAAAGAGGCTTCTTCTAGTTTAGTTACATGTGGTATTAATTATAATATAAAAAAAAAATGTTCAATGTTTTTTTTTAAAATTCAAAATTATTCTCAAAAAGTGTCACTATCTATTGGTAAACAAAGCTTTATCGTAAAAAAAAAAATTAAATTTTTGTTTTATCAAAGATACTCTACCAAAAAGAGGCTTCTTCTAGTTTAATTACATGTGGTATTAATTATAATATAAAAAAAAAATGTTCAATTTTTTTTTTAAAATTCAAAATTATTCTCAAAAAGAGTCACTATCTATTGGTATTCAAAGCTTTATCGTAAAAAAAAAAATTAATTTTTTTTTTTTATCAAAGATACTCTACCAAAAAGAGGCTTCTTCTAGTTTAGTTACATGTGGTATTAATTATAATATAAAAAAAAAATGTTCAACGTTTTTTTTTAAAATTCAAAATTATTCTCAAAAAGAGTCACTATCTATTGGTAAACAAACCTTTATCGTAAAAAAAAAAAATTAAATTTTTGTTTTATCAAAGATACTCTACCAAAAAGAGGCTTCTTCTAGTTTAATTACATGTGGTATTAATTATAATATAAAAAAAAAATGTTCAATGTTTTTTTTTTAAATTCAAAATTATTCTCAAAAAGAGTCACTATCTAGTGGTGAACAAAGCTTTATCGTAAAAAAAAAAATTTAATTTTTTTTTTATCAAAGATACTCTACCGAAAAGAGGCTTCTTCTAGTTTAATTACATGTGGTATGAATTATAATATAAAAAAAAAATGTTCAATGTTTTTTTTTTAAATTCAAAATTTTTCTCAAAAAGAGTCACTATCTATTGGTAAACAAAGCTTTATGGTAAAAAAAAAAATTATATTTTTTTTTTATCAAAGATACTTTACCAAAAAGAGGCTTCTTCTAGTGTAATTACATGTGGTATTAATTATAATATAAAAAAAAAATGTTCAATGTTTTTTTTTTAAATTCAAAATTATTCTCAAAAAAAATCACTATCTATTGGTAAACAAAGCTTTATCGTAAAAAAAAAAAATTAAATTTTTTTTTTATCAAAGATACTCTACCGAAAAGAGGCTTCTTCTAGTTTAATTACATGTGGTATTAATTATAATATAAAAAAAAAATGTTTTATGTTTTTTTTTAAATTCAAAATTATTCTCAAAAAGAGTCACTATCTATTGGTAAACAAAGCTTTATCGTAAAAAAAAAAATTAATTTTTTTTTTTATCAAAGATACTCTACCAAAAAGAGGCTTCTTCTAGTTTAGTTACATGTGGTATTAATTATAATATAAAAAAAAAAATGTTCAATGTTTTTTTTAAAAATTCAAAATTATTCTCAAAAAGAGTCACTATCTATTGGTAAACAAAGCTTTATCGTAAAAAAAAAAAATTAAATTTTTGTTTTATCAAAGATACTCTACCAAAAAGAGGCTTCTTCTAGTTTAATTACATGTGGTATTAATTATAATATAAAAAAAAAATGTTCAATGTTTTTTTTTTAAATTCAAAATTATTCTCAAAAAGAGTCACTATCTAGTGGTAAACAAAGCTTTATAAAAAAAAAAAATTTAATTTTTTTTTTATCAAAGATACTCTACCGAAAAGAGGCTTCTTCTAGTTTAATTACATGTGGTATGAATTATAATATAAAAAAAAAATGTTCAATGTTTTTTTTTTAAATTCAAAATTATTCTCAAAAAGAGTCACTATCTATTGGTAAACAAAGCTTTATGGTAAAAAAAAAAATTATATTTTTTTTTTATCAAAGATACTTTACCAAAAAGAGGCTTCTTCTAGTGTAATTACATGTGGTATTAATTATAATATAAAAAAAAAATGTTCAATGTTTTTTTTTTAAATTCAAAATTATTCTCAAAAAGAGTCACTATCTATTGGTAAACAAAGCTTTATCGTAAAAAAAAAAAATTAAATTTTTTTTTTATCAAAGATACTCTACCGAAAAGAGGCTTCTTCTAGTTTAATTACATGTGGTATTAATTATAATATAAAAAAAAAAATTATAAAAAAGTACGGTCCCTTTTGTTTTTTGTGTCTCTCCCTTACTTGTAGAGAAGAAAAATTAAATAAAATAAAAAAAATAAAAATTTATAAATAAACAAAATTACCTTGGATTAGGCAATATAAGTTTAAAGAAAATATTTTTATTATTATTTGACCGTGTTAACGGAACAAATACATATCTATAATAATAAATGCTCATGTACTATTAGGTTGTTGTGAGAATTTCAATTTATTATGAAAACACAAAATTCAAAATCACAAATAAAATTAAAAACATGAATTTTGCGCCTTCAATATGAAATAATATTACGAATATACGTATATTAACAATTCAATTGAATTAATTTGAAAATAAACAAATAAAATTATTATAATAAAATTTATTCATAAATCTTTAAAGTTTTATGGAAAAAAATCATTTACATTCTGGTTGATCCTGCCAGTAGTTATATGCTTGTCTCAAAGATTAAGCCATGCATGTCTAAGTACACACTCTCGAATAGTGAAACCGCAAAAGGCTCAGTATATCAGTTATGATTTATTAGATCGTATACATAGTTACATGGATAACTGTGGTAATTCTAGAGCT
>CAUVYK010000016.1:42500-56366 GCA_963556175.1 Tipula confusa
ATGTATTTTGATTATATGTTTAAGTCCATCTTGAATGGGGCCATTTACCCATAGAGGGTGCCAGGCCCGTAGTGACTATAATCTTGTGTAAGAAGATATCTCCAGAGAGTCGTGTTACTATTTTTTTAAACTAAATGTTATAATTTTTATAATCAATATTTATGCGTAGTAGCATGGCTTTTGATTAAGATATCAAACTTTTGAATCGGTCAGTAACTTTGACTTTTATGGACTATCGTCCATCAAAAAATAATTTATTTATCAATTAAATTATTTTTTTTTAATTTTTAAGCAAAAAACTATTTTTTTAAACCAAATGTTATAATTTTCATAATCAATATTTATGCGTAGTAGCATGGCTTTTGATTAAGATATCAAACTTTTGAATCGGTCAATAACTTTGACTTTTATGGACTATCGTCCATCAAAAAATAATTTATTTATCAATTAAATTATTTTTTTTTAATTTATAAGCAAAAAGTTTAAAATCTTTTTTAATACAATTTATAGACAACAAAAGAGCTGTCGATTAAGATATCAAACTTAAAAATCGGTTGATAATCTTTGCCGTTTATTCAACTTTATATGAGCTTCAAAGTAGTTTATAATAAATGTATCCATACCGAAAAACTATTTTTTTAAACCAAATGTTATAATTTTCATAATCAATATTTATGCGTAGTAGCATGGCTTTTGATTAAGATATCAAAGTTTTGAATCGGTCAGTAACTTTTACTTTTATGGACTATCGTCCATCAAAAAATAATTTATTTATCAATTAAATTATTTTTTTTTAATTTATAAGCAAAAATCTTAAAATCTTTTTTAATACAATTTATAGACAACAAAAGAGCTGTCGATTAAGATATCAAACTTAAAAATCGGTTGATAATCTTTGCCGTTTATTCAACTTTATATGAGCTTCAAAGTAGTTTATAATAAATGTATCCATACCGAAAAACTATTTTTTTAAACCAAATGTTATAATTTTCATAATCAATATTTATGCGTAGTAGCATGGCTTTTGATTAAGATATCAAACTTTTGAATCGGTCAATAACTTTGACTTTTATGGACTATCGTCCATCAAAAAATAATTTATTTATCAATTAAATTATTTTTTTTTAATTTATAAGCAAAAAAATTAAAATCTTTTTTAATACAATTTATAGACAACAAAAGAGCTGTCGATTAAGATATCAAACTTAAAAATCGGTTGATAATCTTTGCCGTTTATTCAACTTTATATGAGCTTCAAAGTAGTTGATAATAAATGTATCCATACCGAAAAACTATTTTTTTAAACCAAATGTTATAATTTTCATAATCAATATTTATGCGTAGTAGCATGGCTTTTGATTAAGATATCAAACTTTTGAATCGGTCAATAACTTTGACTTTTATGGACTATCGTCCATCAAAAAATAATTTATTTATCAATTAAATTATTTTTTTTTAATTTATAAGCAAAAAGTTTAAAATCTTTTTTAATACAATTTAAAGACAACAAAAGAGCTGTCGATTAAGATATCAAACTTAAAAATCGGTTGATAATCTTTGCCGTTTATTCAACTTTATATGAGCTTCAAAGTAGTTTATAATAAATGTATCCATACCGAAAAACTATTTTTTTAAACCAAATGTTATAATTTTCATAATCAATATTTATGCGTAGTAGCATGGCTTTTGATTAAGATATCAAACTTTTGAATCGGTCAATAACTTTGACTTTTATGGACTATCGTCCATCAAAAAATAATTTATTTATCAATTAAATTATTTTTTTTTAATTTATAAGCAAAAAGTTTAAAATCTTTTTTAATACAATTTATAGACAACAAAAGAGCTGTCGATTAAGATATCAAACTTAAATATCGGTTGATAATCTTTGCCGTTTATTCAACTTTATATGAGCTTCAAAGTAGTTTATAATAAATGTATCCTTACCGAAAAACTATTTTTTTAAACCAAATGTTATAATTTTCATAATCAATATTTATGCGTAGTAGCATGGCTTTTGATTAAGATATCAAACTTTTGAATCGGTCAATAACTTTGACTTTTATGGACTATCGTCCATCAAAAAATAATTTATTTATCAATTAAATTATTTTTTTTTTAATTTATAAGCAAAAAGTTTAAAATCTTTTTTAATACAATTTATAGACAACAAAAGAGCTGTCGATTAAGATATCAAACTTAAAAATCGGTTGATAATCTTTGCCGTTTATTCAACTTTATATGAGCTTCAAAGTAGTTTATAATAAATGTATCCTTACCGAAAAACTATTTTTTTAAACCAAATGTTATCATTTTCATAATTAATATTTATGCGTAGTAGCATGGCTTTTGATTAAGATATCAAAGTTTTGAATCGGTCAGTAACTTTTACTTTTATGGACTATCGTCCATCAAAAAATAATTTATTTATCAATTAATTTATTTTTTTTTAATTTGTAAGCAAAAAGTTTAAAATCTTTTTTAATACAATTTATAGACAACAAAAGAGCTGTCGATTAAGATATCAAACTTAAACATCGGTTGATAATCTTTGCCGTTTATTCAACTTTATATGAGCTTCAAAGTAGTTTATAATAAATGTATCCATATCGAAAAACTATTTTTTTAAACTAAATGTTATAATTTTTATAATCAATATTTATGCGTAGTAGCATGGCTTTTGATTAAGATATCAAACTTTTGAATCGGTCAGTAACTTTGACTTTTATGGACTATCGTCCATCAAAAAATAATTTATTTATCAATTAAATTATTTTTTTTTAATTTTTAAGCAAAAAACTATTTTTTTAAACCAAATGTTATAATTTTCATAATCAATATTTATGCGTAGTAGCATGGCTTTTGATTAAGATATCAAACTTTTGAATCGGTCAGTAACTTTGACTTTTATGGACTATCGTCCATCAAAAAATAATTTATTTATCAATTAAATTATTTTATTAATAGTTTTTCGGTATGGATACATTTATTATAAACTACTTTGAAGCTCATATAAAGTTGAATAAACGGCAAAGATTATCAACCGATTTTTAAGTTTGATATCTTAATCGACAGCTCTTTTGTTGTCTATAAATTGTATTAAAAAAGATTTTAAGATTTTTGCTTATAAATTAAAAAAAAATAATTTAATTGATAAATAAATTATTTTTTGATGGACGATAGTCCATAAAAGTAAAAGTTACTGACCGATTCAAAACTTTGATATCTTAATCAAAAGCCATGCTACTACGCATAAATATTGATTATGAAAATTATAACATTTGGTTTAAAAAAATAGTTTTTCGGTAAGGATACATTTATTATAAACTACTTTGAAGCTCATATAAAGTTGAATAAACGGCAAAGATTATCAACCGATTTTTTAATTTGATATCTTAATCGACAGCTCTTTTGTTGTCTATAAATTGTATTAAAAAAGATTTTAATTTTTTTGCTTATAAATTAAAAAAAAATAATTTAATTGATAAATAAATTATTTTTTGATGGACGATAGTCCATAAAAGTCAAAGTTACTGACCGATTCAAAAGTTTGATATCTTAATCAAAAGCCATGCTACTACGCATAAATATTGATTATAAAAATTATAACATTTAGTTTAAAAAAATAGTTTTTCGATATGGATACATTTATTATAAACTACTTTGAAGCTCATATAAAGTTGAATAAACGGCAAAGACTATCAACCGATGTTTAAGTTTGATATCTTAATCGACAGCTCTTTTGTTGTCTATAAATTGTATTAAAAAAGATTTTAAACTTTTTGCTTACAAATTAAAAAAAAAAAAATTAATTGATAAATAAATTATTTTTTGATGGACGATAGTCCATAAAAGTCAAAGTTATTGACCGATTCAAAAGTTTGATATCTTAATCAAAAGCCATGCTACTACGCATAAATATTGATTATGAAAATTATAACATTTGGTTTAAAAAAATAGTTTTTCGGTAAGGATACATTTATTATAAACTACTTTGAAGCTCATATAAAGTTGAATAAACGGCAAAGATTATCAACCGATATTTAAGTTTGATATCTTAATCGACAGCTCTTTTGTTGTCTATAAATTGTATTAAAAAAGATTTTAAACTTTTTGCTTATAAATTAAAAAAAAATAATTTAATTGATAAATAAATTATTTTTTGATGGACGATAGTCCATAAAAGTCAAAGTTATTGACCGATTCAAAAGTTTGATATCTTAATCAAAAGCCATGCTACTACGCATAAATATTGATTATGAAAATTATAACATTTGGTTTAAAAAAATAGTTTTTCGGTATGGATACATTTATTATAAACTACTTTGAAGCTCATATAAAGTTGAATAAACGGCAAAGATTATCAACCGATTTTTAAGTTTGATATCTTAATCGACAGCTCTTTTGTTGTCTATAAATTGTATTAAAAAAGATTTTAATTTTTTTGCTTATAAATTAAAAAAAAATAATTTAATTGATAAATAAATTATTTTTTGATGGACGATAGTCCATAAAAGTCAAAGTTATTGACCGATTCAAAAGTTTGATATCTTAATCAAAAGCCATGCTACTACGCATAAATATTGATTATGAAAATTATAACATTTGGTTTAAAAAAATAGTTTTTCGGTATGGATACATTTATTATAAACTACTTTGAAGCTCATATAAAGTTGAATAAACGGCAAAGATTATCAACCGATTTTTAAGTTTGATATCTTAATCGACAGCTCTTTTGTTGTCTATAAATTGTATTAAAAAAGATTTTAAGATTTTTGCTTATAAATTAAAAAAAAATAATTTAATTGATAAATAAATTATTTTTTGATGGACGATAGTCCATAAAAGTAAAAGTTACTGACCGATTCAAAACTTTGATATCTTAATCAAAAGCCATGCTACTACGCATAAATATTGATTATGAAAATTATAACATTTGGTTTAAAAAAATAGTTTTTCGGTAAGGATACATTTATTATAAACTACTTTGAAGCTCATATAAAGTTGAATAAACGGCAAAGATTATCAACCGATTTTTTAATTTGATATCTTAATCGACAGCTCTTTTGTTGTCTATAAATTGTATTAAAAAAGATTTTAAACTTTTTGCATATAAATTAAAAAAAAATAATTTAATTGATAAATAAATTATTTTTTGATGGACGATAGTCCATAAAAGTCAAAGTTATTGACCGATTCAAAAGTTTGATATCTTAATCAAAAGCCATGCTACTACGCATAAATATTGATTATGAAAATTATAACATTTGGTTTAAAAAAATAGTTTTTCGGTAAGGATACATTTATTATAAACTACTTTGAAGCTCATATAAAGTTGAATAAACGGCAAAGATTATCAACCGATATTTAAGTTTGATATCTTAATCGACAGCTCTTTTGTTGTCTATAAATTGTATTAAAAAAGATTTTAAACTTTTTGCTTATAAATTAAAAAAAAATAATTTAATTGATAAATAAATTATTTTTTGATGGACGATAGTCCATAAAAGTCAAAGTTATTGACCGATTCAAAAGTTTGATATCTTAATCAAAAGCCATGCTACTACGCATAAATATTGATTATGAAAATTATAACATTTGGTTTAAAAAAATAGTTTTTCGGTAAGGATACATTTATTATAAACTACTTTGAAGCTCATATAAAGTTGAATAAACGGCAAAGATTATCAACCGATATTTAAGTTTGATATCTTAATCGACAGCTCTTTTGTTGTCTATAAATTGTATTAAAAAAGATTTTAAACTTTTTGCTTATAAATTAAAAAAAAATAATTTAATTGATAAATAAATTATTTTTTGATGGACGATAGTCCATAAAAGTCAAAGTTATTGACCGATTCAAAAGTTTGATATCTTAATCAAAAGCCATGCTACTACGCATAAATATTGATTATGAAAATTATAACATTTGGTTTAAAAAAATAGTTTTTCGGTATGGATACATTTATTATAAACTACTTTGAAGCTCATATAAAGTTGAATAAACGGCAAAGATTATCAACCGATTTTTAAGTTTGATATCTTAATCGACAGCTCTTTTGTTGTCTATAAATTGTATTAAAAAAGATTTTAATTTTTTTGCTTATAAATTAAAAAAAAATAATTTAATTGATAAATAAATTATTTTTTGATGGACGATAGTCCATAAAAGTCAAAGTTATTGACCGATTCAAAAGTTTGATATCTTAATCAAAAGCCATGCTACTACGCATAAATATTGATTATGAAAATTATAACATTTGGTTTAAAAAAATAGTTTTTCGGTATGGATACATTTATTATAAACTACTTTGAAGCTCATATAAAGTTGAATAAACGGCAAAGATTATCAACCGATTTTTAAGTTTGATATCTTAATCGACAGCTCTTTTGTTGTCTATAAATTGTATTAAAAAAGATTTTAAGATTTTTGCTTATAAATTAAAAAAAAATAATTTAATTGATAAATAAATTATTTTTTGATGGACGATAGTCCATAAAAGTAAAAGTTACTGACCGATTCAAAACTTTGATATCTTAATCAAAAGCCATGCTACTACGCATAAATATTGATTATGAAAATTATAACATTTGGTTTAAAAAAATAGTTTTTCGGTAAGGATACATTTATTATAAACTACTTTGAAGCTCATATAAAGTTGAATAAACGGCAAAGATTATCAACCGATTTTTTAATTTGATATCTTAATCGACAGCTCTTTTGTTGTCTATAAATTGTATTAAAAAAGATTTTAAACTTTTTGCTTATAAATTAAAAAAAAATAATTTAATTGATAAATAAATTATTTTTTGATGGACGATAGTCCATAAAAGTCAAAGTTATTGACCGATTCAAAAGTTTGATATCTTAATCAAAAGCCATGCTACTACGCATAAATATTGATTATGAAAATTATAACATTTGGTTTAAAAAAATAGTTTTTCGGTAAGGATACATTTATTATAAACTACTTTGAAGCTCATATAAAGTTGAATAAACGGCAAAGATTATCAACCGATATTTAAGTTTGATATCTTAATCGACAGCTCTTTTGTTGTCTATAAATTGTATTAAAAAAGATTTTAAACTTTTTGCTTATAAATTAAAAAAAAATAATTTAATTGATAAATAAATTATTTTTTGATGGACGATAGTCCATAAAAGTCAAAGTTATTGACCGATTCAAAAGTTTGATATCTTAATCAAAAGCCATGCTACTACGCATAAATATTGATTATGAAAATTATAACATTTGGTTTAAAAAAATAGTTTTTCGGTATGGATACATTTATTATAAACTACTTTGAAGCTCATATAAAGTTGAATAAACGGCAAAGATTATCAACCGATTTTTAAGTTTGATATCTTAATCGACAGCTCTTTTGTTGTCTATAAATTGTATTAAAAAAGATTTTAATTTTTTTGCTTATAAATTAAAAAAAAATAATTTAATTGATAAATAAATTATTTTTTGATGGACGATAGTCCATAAAAGTCAAAGTTATTGACCGATTCAAAAGTTTGATATCTTAATCAAAAGCCATGCTACTACGCATAAATATTGATTATGAAAATTATAACATTTGGTTTAAAAAAATAGTTTTTCGGTATGGATACATTTATTATAAACTACTTTGAAGCTCATATAAAGTTGAATAAACGGCAAAGATTATCAACCGATTTTTAAGTTTGATATCTTAATCGACAGCTCTTTTGTTGTCTATAAATTGTATTAAAAAAGATTTTAAGATTTTTGCTTATAAATTAAAAAAAAATAATTTAATTGATAAATAAATTATTTTTTGATGGACGATAGTCCATAAAAGTAAAAGTTACTGACCGATTCAAAACTTTGATATCTTAATCAAAAGCCATGCTACTACGCATAAATATTGATTATGAAAATTATAACATTTGGTTTAAAAAAATAGTTTTTCGGTAAGGATACATTTATTATAAACTACTTTGAAGCTCATATAAAGTTGAATAAACGGCAAAGATTATCAACCGATTTTTTAATTTGATATCTTAATCGACAGCTCTTTTGTTGTCTATAAATTGTATTAAAAAAGATTTTAATTTTTTTGCTTATAAATTAAAAAAAAATAATTTAATTGATAAATAAATTATTTTTTGATGGACGATAGTCCATAAAAGTCAAAGTTACTGACCGATTCAAAAGTTTGATATCTTAATCAAAAGC
The DNA here is from genome assembly GCA_963556175.1 of Tipula confusa. Taxonomy (NCBI): domain Eukaryota; kingdom Metazoa; phylum Arthropoda; class Insecta; order Diptera; family Tipulidae; genus Tipula; species Tipula confusa. The sequence continues at coordinate 50,705 of CAUVYK010000016.1, forward strand.
CATGCTACTACGCATAAATATTGATTATAAAAATTATAACATTTAGTTTAAAAAAATAGTTTTTCGATATGGATACATTTATTATAAACTACTTTGAAGCTCATATAAAGTTGAATAAACGGCAAAGACTATCAACCGATGTTTAAGTTTGATATCTTAATCGACAGCTCTTTTGTTGTCTATAAATTGTATTAAAAAAGATTTTAAACTTTTTGCTTACAAATTAAAAAAAAAAAAATTAATTGATAAATAAATTATTTTTTGATGGACGATAGTCCATAAAAGTAAAAGTTACTGACCGATTCAAAAGTTTGATATCTCAATCAAAAGCCATGCTACTACGCAAGAATATTAATTATGAAAATTATAACATTTGGTTAAAAAAAATAGTTTTTCGGTATGGATACATTTATTATAAACTACTTTGAAGCTCATATAAAGTTGAATAAACGGCATAGATTATCAACCGATTTTTAAGTTTGATATCTTAATCGACAGCTCTTTTGTTGTCTATAAATTGTATTAAAAAAGATTTTAAGATTTTTGCTTATAAATTAAAAAATAATAATTTAATTGATAAATAAATTATTTTTTGATGGACGATAGTCCATAAAAGTCAAAGTTATTGACCGATTCAAAAGTTTGATATCTTAATCAAAAGCCATGCTACTACGCATAAATATTGATTATGAAAATTATAACATTTGGTTTAAAAAAATAGTTTTTCGGTATGGATACATTTATTATAAACTACTTTGAAGCTCATATAAAGTTGAATAAACGGCAAAGATTATCAACCGATTTTTAAGTTTGATATCTTAATCGACAGCTCTTTTGTTGTCTATAAATTGTATTAAAAAAGATTTTAAGATTTTTGCTTATAAATTAAAAAAAAATAATTTAATTGATAAATAAATTATTTTTTGATGGACGATAGTCCATAAAAGTAAAAGTTACTGACCGATTCAAAACTTTGATATCTTAATCAAAAGCCATGCTACTACGCATAAATATTGATTATGAAAATTATAACATTTGGTTTAAAAAAATAGTTTTTCGGTAAGGATACATTTATTATAAACTACTTTGAAGCTCATATAAAGTTGAATAAACGGCAAAGATTATCAACCGATTTTTTAATTTGATATCTTAATCGACAGCTCTTTTGTTGTCTATAAATTGTATTAAAAAAGATTTTAAACTTTTTGCTTATAAATTAAAAAAAAATAATTTAATTGATAAATAAATTATTTTTTGATGGACGATAGTCCATAAAAGTCAAAGTTATTGACCGATTCAAAAGTTTGATATCTTAATCAAAAGCCATGCTACTACGCATAAATATTGATTATGAAAATTATAACATTTGGTTTAAAAAAATAGTTTTTCGGTAAGGATACATTTATTATAAACTACTTTGAAGCTCATATAAAGTTGAATAAACGGCAAAGATTATCAACCGATATTTAAGTTTGATATCTTAATCGACAGCTCTTTTGTTGTCTATAAATTGTATTAAAAAAGATTTTAAACTTTTTGCTTATAAATTAAAAAAAAATAATTTAATTGATAAATAAATTATTTTTTGATGGACGATAGTCCATAAAAGTCAAAGTTATTGACCGATTCAAAAGTTTGATATCTTAATCAAAAGCCATGCTACTACGCATAAATATTGATTATGAAAATTATAACATTTGGTTTAAAAAAATAGTTTTTCGGTATGGATACATTTATTATAAACTACTTTGAAGCTCATATAAAGTTGAATAAACGGCAAAGATTATCAACCGATTTTTAAGTTTGATATCTTAATCGACAGCTCTTTTGTTGTCTATAAATTGTATTAAAAAAGATTTTAATTTTTTTGCTTATAAATTAAAAAAAAATAATTTAATTGATAAATAAATTATTTTTTGATGGACGATAGTCCATAAAAGTCAAAGTTATTGACCGATTCAAAAGTTTGATATCTTAATCAAAAGCCATGCTACTACGCATAAATATTGATTATGAAAATTATAACATTTGGTTTAAAAAAATAGTTTTTCGGTATGGATACATTTATTATAAACTACTTTGAAGCTCATATAAAGTTGAATAAACGGCAAAGATTATCAACCGATTTTTAAGTTTGATATCTTAATCGACAGCTCTTTTGTTGTCTATAAATTGTATTAAAAAAGATTTTAAGATTTTTGCTTATAAATTAAAAAAAAATAATTTAATTGATAAATAAATTATTTTTTGATGGACGATAGTCCATAAAAGTAAAAGTTACTGACCGATTCAAAACTTTGATATCTTAATCAAAAGCCATGCTACTACGCATAAATATTGATTATGAAAATTATAACATTTGGTTTAAAAAAATAGTTTTTCGGTAAGGATACATTTATTATAAACTACTTTGAAGCTCATATAAAGTTGAATAAACGGCAAAGATTATCAACCGATTTTTTAATTTGATATCTTAATCGACAGCTCTTTTGTTGTCTATAAATTGTATTAAAAAAGATTTTAATTTTTTTGCTTATAAATTAAAAAAAAATAATTTAATTGATAAATAAATTATTTTTTGATGGACGATAGTCCATAAAAGTCAAAGTTACTGACCGATTCAAAAGTTTGATATCTTAATCAAAAGCCATGCTACTACGCATAAATATTGATTATAAAAATTATAACATTTAGTTTAAAAAAATAGTTTTTCGATATGGATACATTTATTATAAACTACTTTGAAGCTCATATAAAGTTGAATAAACGGCAAAGACTATCAACCGATGTTTAAGTTTGATATCTTAATCGACAGCTCTTTTGTTGTCTATAAATTGTATTAAAAAAGATTTTAAACTTTTTGCTTACAAATTAAAAAAAAAAAAATTAATTGATAAATAAATTATTTTTTGATGGACGATAGTCCATAAAAGTAAAAGTTACTGACCGATTCAAAAGTTTGATATCTCAATCAAAAGCCATGCTACTACGCAAGAATATTAATTATGAAAATTATAACATTTGGTTAAAAAAAATAGTTTTTCGGTATGGATACATTTATTATAAACTACTTTGAAGCTCATATAAAGTTGAATAAACGGCATAGATTATCAACCGATTTTTAAGTTTGATATCTTAATCGACAGCTCTTTTGTTGTCTATAAATTGTATTAAAAAAGATTTTAAGATTTTTGCTTATAAATTAAAAAATAATAATTTAATTGATAAATAAATTATTTTTTGATGGACGATAGTCCATAAAAGTCAAAGTTATTGACCGATTCAAAAGTTTGATATCTTAATCAAAAGCCATGCTACTACGCATAAATATTGATTATGAAAATTATAACATTTGGTTTAAAAAAATAGTTTTTCGGTATGGATACATTTATTATAAACTACTTTGAAGCTCATATAAAGTTGAATAAACGGCAAAGATTATCAACCGATTTTTAAGTTTGATATCTTAATCGACAGCTCTTTTGTTGTCTATAAATTGTATTAAAAAAGATTTTAATTTTTTTGCTTATAAATTAAAAAAAAATAATTTAATTGATAAATAAATTATTTTTTGATGGACGATAGTCCATAAAAGTCAAAGTTATTGACCGATTCAAAAGTTTGATATCTTAATCAAAAGCCATGCTACTACGCATAAATATTGATTATGAAAATTATAACATTTGGTTTAAAAAAATAGTTTTTCGGTATGGATACATTTATTATAAACTACTTTGAAGCTCATATAAAGTTGAATAAACGGCAAAGATTATCAACCGATTTTTAAGTTTGATATCTTAATCGACAGCTCTTTTGTTGTCTATAAATTGTATTAAAAAAGATTTTAAGATTTTTGCTTATAAATTAAAAAAAAATAATTTAATTGATAAATAAATTATTTTTTGATGGACGATAGTCCATAAAAGTAAAAGTTACTGACCGATTCAAAACTTTGATATCTTAATCAAAAGCCATGCTACTACGCATAAATATTGATTATGAAAATTATAACATTTGGTTTAAAAAAATAGTTTTTCGGTAAGGATACATTTATTATAAACTACTTTGAAGCTCATATAAAGTTGAATAAACGGCAAAGATTATCAACCGATTTTTTAATTTGATATCTTAATCGACAGCTCTTTTGTTGTCTATAAATTGTATTAAAAAAGATTTTAATTTTTTTGCTTATAAATTAAAAAAAAATAATTTAATTGATAAATAAATTATTTTTTGATGGACGATAGTCCATAAAAGTCAAAGTTACTGACCGATTCAAAAGTTTGATATCTTAATCAAAAGCCATGCTACTACGCATAAATATTGATTATAAAAATTATAACATTTAGTTTAAAAAAATAGTTTTTCGATATGGATACATTTATTATAAACTACTTTGAAGCTCATATAAAGTTGAATAAACGGCAAAGACTATCAACCGATGTTTAAGTTTGATATCTTAATCGACAGCTCTTTTGTTGTCTATAAATTGTATTAAAAAAGATTTTAAACTTTTTGCTTACAAATTAAAAAAAAAAAAATTAATTGATAAATAAATTATTTTTTGATGGACGATAGTCCATAAAAGTAAAAGTTACTGACCGATTCAAAAGTTTGATATCTCAATCAAAAGCCATGCTACTACGCAAGAATATTAATTATGAAAATTATAACATTTGGTTAAAAAAAATAGTTTTTCGGTATGGATACATTTATTATAAACTACTTTGAAGCTCATATAAAGTTGAATAAACGGCATAGATTATCAACCGATTTTTAAGTTTGATATCTTAATCGACAGCTCTTTTGTTGTCTATAAATTGTATTAAAAAAGATTTTAAGATTTTTGCTTATAAATTAAAAAATAATAATTTAATTGATAAATAAATTATTTTTTGATGGACGATAGTCCATAAAAGTCAAAGTTATTGACCGATTCAAAAGTTTGATATCTTAATCAAAAGCCATGCTACTACGCATAAATATTGATTATGAAAATTATAACATTTGGTTTAAAAAAATAATTTTTCGGTATGGATACATTTATTATAAACTACTTTGAAGCTCATATAAAGTTGAATAAACGGCAAAGATTATCAACCGATTTTTAAGTTTGATATCTTAATCGACAGCTCTTTTGTTGTCTATAAATTGTATTAAAAAAGATTTTAAACTTTTTGCTTATAAATTAAAAAAAAATAATTTAATTGATAAATAAATTATTTTTTGATGGACGATAGTCCATAAAAGTCAAAGTTATTGACCGATTCAAAAGTTTGATATCTTAATCAAAAGCCATGCTACTACGCATAAATATTGATTATGAAAATTATAACATTTGGTTTAAAAAAATAGTTTTTTGCTTATAAATTAAAAAAAAATAATTTAATTGATAAATAAATTATTTTTTGATGGACAATAGTCCATAAAAGTCAAAGTTACTGACCGATTCAAAAGTTTGATATCTTAATCAAAAGCCATGCTACTACGCATAAATATTGATTATAAAAATTATAACATTTAGTTTAAAAAAATAGTTTTTCGATATGGATACATTTATTATAAACTACTTTGAAGCTCATATAAAGTTGAATAAACGGCAAAGATTATCAACCGATGTTTAAGTTTGATATCTTAATCGACAGCTCTTTTGTTTTCTATA
>CAUVYK010000017.1:0-29195 GCA_963556175.1 Tipula confusa
TTTTATTTCAATTTTTACGTCCGCATGAAAATTAATGAGATGTCTTCCTAATCCAGATGTTGTAGACCCGTTGACTGATAGTGTTGTATCACAGTATTTGCATTTCACTCAATTTTCAAAATTTGTTTGTTCGAAGTGTTTTGAATATTTTGAAGACATGTTAATGGGGGTAAAGAAAATATTTTTGAATACTTTTAAGAATTTTAGAGAATGTTCGAGAAAATAAAAAATAAAAAACCAGAGCGAGTCTCGCGAAATCGAGACGCGAAAATGACATCTCTACTGGCAACCCAAGTTTAGTAAACATCATTGTTTTATTCAAAATGAAATAGAACACAACTTAACCCAAGTAGAGCAAGGATGCCGATACATTCAAATTTTGATATTTCTTGAATAAAAGGTTTTGATTAAATACAGTCTCGAATAAATATTTACCTTAAACGTATTCAACACCGAAACAATTTTATAAATAATATCCTTTTAATATACTTTAACTATCAGAGCGATAAACTAATATAATAATTCTCTATGACTTGTATTTAAAATCATTATAAATCTAAAATGGGGCTAATGGACCCAAGTTTAGACACATTCGAGTCCAGTTTTTTATTTTATTTTTCAACCCTGAATATCAATGAGTAATAAAAGGAAGAGGATTAATGTTGAAACTTCTTATGAGACTTTTGTAAGGGAAAAGATAAAGAAAATGGTTTGCAGATACTGTTTGGGCAATCTAAAGAATATTAATTCAAATAGTATGTTGAGATGCAGCAGAAAGACTTGTAGAAAATATGAGTCAATTTTTACTAGCAAGATGTTTTGCAATACTTCGTTGCATCCCAGAGAAGTATTTAATATAATACTTTCTATCATAAGCGGGAACAAAACATCATCTATCTCGCTTCTTAATCATGTCAACAGAAAAGCAGTGAGACGAATTAAAACCGTTTTATTGAAGGTTTTGAATATTTGGTTTTTGGGAATGAATGAAAAGATAGGAGGGCCCGGTATTATTGTTGAAATCGACGAGTCGAAATTCGGCAAAGTTAAATATAATAAAGGGCACAGGGTTGACGGTGTTTGGGTGTTCGGCATGGTGGAAAGAACCCAAGAAAGAAAAATCGTTGTTACAAAAGTTGAGAATCGAAAGGCTGAGACACTAAGCGCCTTAATAATAAAATTTATCAAGCCAGGCTCTATTATATATTCTGATAAATGGAAAGGCTACAGAAATCTTGAGCGATATGGTTTCATTCATAAAACAGTGAACCATTCAATTGAATTTGTAAATAAAACTGATGATGTTCATACAAATACGATAGAAGGAAATTGGTGCAGCTTAAAAGAACTAACACCGAAAAGATATCGCACGAAAACACTTATCGATTTATATTTAAATATTTATATGTTAAAAAGAAAAAGCTCTACAAACTTAATAGAATGTTTATTAAATATTTTATGATTCTTCTTCCTCTTCTTCCTCTTTCTTTTTTTAATTTGGGGTTGAAAAATAAAATAAAATACTAGACTCGAATGTGTCTAATATTGGGTCCCACCTCCCTAAAATGGTTATTTACATAAAGTACTCACTAATTTTAATTAAATTTTTATAAAGCAATCGGGACTCGAACCCGGCTTCCTGATATATTTTATTTGCATAAAAATATCTAAATTTTCAACAGATAATTGAGATTAGAACATCGGTCCCCGTGATTATTTATTGATAAAAACCAAAAACAACATGAAATTGTCTTACAAGGAGTGGTTAATCAAGCAAAAAGATACGACCATCCAAAGAAATGCCCTAATAACATTACAACTACACGAAGATTATTATCTAAACAAAGGAATAATGACACTAACAAACAACAGCTTCACATCCAAATCAATTAACGATTTTCTAGCAACCAACCCGATGAGCTTCGATCTCCATTTATTGAAATTGAATTTACTAGACGACAAAAAAATAACATTTGACCGAAATTTAATTTTACCTTTCAGTCATAAAAATCGTATTTTTATTTTAATAATTTTATCTTTAATCAAGAACAAAATAAATGTATTTAATATTTTAATCAAAAACAAACTTGTAATAAACATTAACAAGAAATTAATTTCTGTATTCAATTTATTTCATTTATCAGCAACAATTAAAGAGAAATTGAATATTATTAATTCATTAAAGCCGAATTTGAAGTTTTTAATACCGCATTTATTTAATCAAAGAAGTCTGTTTGATCCTTATATTCCAATTAGTTATTCGGTTTATAAGCTGTTGGTTGATATTAAAAGGTCTGTAGATTTAAAAAAAGAAAAACCAAAAACCTTTTCATGCAATTGCATGAAAGATGAAATTAAAGACAATAAATTAATAGACAATAAATTAATAGAAAATGAATTAATAGACAACAAATTAATAGACAATAAATTAATAGACAATGAATTAATTAAAGAAGGAAACGAACAAAATAAATTAAAAAATGAAGAAATTAATTTATTAACCGATTTTTTAAATAATAAAAAAATTAAAACTAATTTATTATATCCAATTGATTTTATTTGCATAAGAAATGATTTACAAGAATTTTCTAGTTTATTACTTAGTAACCCAGGAAGCATAAAATATTCTAATAGTGCATTTTATTTATGCAACAATCCAGAAATAGGAATAAAATTATATTATTATAATTGTAATTATAAGGATGATTGTATTTTATTTCATTGTTATAAGAATAATTTAGAGATGGTAATTTTACTTTTAGGATTGGGAATTAAAAAGGAATATTTAAAGATTTCAGCAATTATTTGTGCTAAGAAAAAACATTTTAATCTTTTAAGAATAATTCTTAATTCAAATAAATTAATTGCTTCAGGTTTAAAATCTAATAGGTCAATTTTAAGGTGTCTAGGATTAAAGGTTAATGAAAAGGAAGGAGCTGAGAAATATGCAATTGATTCAGAGTCTTCTAAAGAAGAAGAAGAAATGAATGAATCATTAATAACTAATGAACTTGTTATGGAATTGTTGAAGTACACGGATCGACCGATAATTAAAAATAAATTGAATCCGAAGCTTTTTGAGGATTTTCTGAATTTAAAAAGTATTTTAAATATTTTAAAGAATCTTAATTGGATAAAAGAGAAAAGGTGGATTGAAAAAAGTCAGTTTTGGTGGTGGGATAGTAAAGATAATTATGCTAAGAATTATAAGGAAGTTATTAGTAGATTTGAAATTGTTGAAAGAAGGAAAAATGAAGAGGTAAAAGATTTGTGTAATATTATACCTGATTGTTGTATTAGTACAAAGGATTATGAATTTGTAGATCATGACTAAGGTCTTATGACATGAGCTAGGTTTTATGGTCTTATAACCGATATTCGAATGTGTGCATAAACTAATACTAGATCCAAACCTAATATCTTTTTGACCAGGACTCGATACAAACCTAATATCTTTTTGACCAGGACTCGATCCCAACCTAATATCTTTTTGACCAGGACTCGATCCCAACCTAATATCTTTTTGACCAGGACTCGATACAAACCTAATATCTTTTTGACCAGGACTCGATCCGATTATAAAAAAAACACAATTAAAAAAGTAATGGTTTTAAAAAAACGTAAAAGATTAACAACAAAGAAACGTGTAACTTTGGTTAGAAAAACTAAACAACACAAAAAGAAAAGTGAAAGAAAAGCTAAAGATATTCAAAATAAAAGAACAAAAATTCCAACTTCTGTTTTCTTATCAGAAGAACAATTAATTGAAGCTCAATTAATTAAAGATAAAGCAATTGAACGACAAAAAGACATAAAAGAATCTTTAATTCCCGAATTAAATGATTTAAATAGTTTAATAAATAAATCTGATATCGTATTAGAATTAGTAGACGCGAGAGATTTAAAACAAAGTAGTTATTCTTCTGAATTATTAAAGAAAAATAAAAAAATTTACTTTTTTTATGAAAATATTCCAGAAAATGTTTTGAATAAAAATTTAGAAAAAGATTCAGCAATTTTATGCGACGATAAAGAAAAAATATTGAATTTAATTAAAAAATATAAGAATATTTTAACAATAAATAATAAGAACATTGATTATTTAGATCTTTTAAGAAAATTGGGTTTTCCTGAAAAAATCAAATTTAAAAACTTCATTACTGATAGCTCAGTAAATTTGAGTACAATTTTAAGAAATAATAAAATTATAACTTATTTAAATTATGAGATTATAATGAAAGAGTTGATAGAATTAATTGATATAAGAGAAATGTTTCAAATAACAAGCTTTGATACAATATTAATGGCTCTTGATTTAATAGCAAGTAAAAATAATATTTATAATTTGAAAGGGAAGGTGGATTATGTGGAGACAGCAAGGTTTGTGATGGAATTCATTAAGAAAGAATATTATTTCTATGAGGATGATGGAATGACGTTTATTAAAAAGGAATAAATTTATTTAGTTTGATTACTTTTTACCACCACTCTTTAATCCTTCACATTTTTAATCTTGAATCCTTCACATTTTATGAATTTGACGAACACCATCTTAAAGATTATCAGGAGAGTGGATTAAATATAAGCTTTTAGATTCTAAGCTCAAATAATGAGTAAATATAAAAGATGCTTGGAATTATCTATAAATGAAACTCTGACATTTCTTTAAATTACTACTCCACCGAAAAAAATTCTCATTTTGTTGATGAATAATCTCAGATAAACAAAAAGATATCTGTGTATGGTCCTGAACAACTGCAACGAAATGAGGGTACTTCTGTATTTTAATCCCATCTTGCAAGAGGGATGTCTTACTAAAAAAATAGAAATTAAAAAAGACCCCAAAAATGATGCCGGTATTTTTTGTTTTTATGAAAACGAAGATAACACAATATCATATTGTATTGAAGTTGGACTTATAAAAGAATTTATAATTTGTTGTTATAAAAGAGTTTACATGCGTAAACAAGAAACTGTAACAAACAAATCCTATTGTTTCAGATGCGCCTCAAAAACTTGCCGAAAAGAACAAAGTATTAGAAAAAAATGGTTGAAGTACACATTAGTGCCCGAGTTCTAATCCTAGAAAGTATAAAAAAGAAAAAGACAAAGTCACAGCACAATTTTAATTAACACCTTAACAATTGAATAAAGGCGTTCCATAAACAATTTTCGGTTTTCCTTCTCCAAATGAACGTCTCTGCAACTTAGCTTTAACCCGGCACATTGCAGGTACCATAGGTTTGACAGCATTCCAAGTACCCTCAATTCTATTTGTAGTTAATCCTTCTGAACTTTTAAAGCCTATTGGATGGTTAGCAAGATGATGTTCAAATTCAATGTAATTTTTGAACGTCGAATAACCTTTCCACCCATCAGTCACCAGAATGGATCCAGGTAACACATACTTTTTAATTAGGCCATTTAGAGTTTCAGCATTTCGATTATCGACGACAATTGCAAAAAAACTTCCTTTCACTAGTACTTTTAACTCTACCAGACACCCACGCTCCATCCACCCGATGCCCTCTGTTGCTCCTTCTTTTTCCAAATTTACTTTCGTCAATTTGAATTTCAACACCAGGACACCAAATTGAACATTTTCCGATTCCGCACTTTAGGAAATCTGATCGCGTAATAGACGCAAGACTCTTTAATTGTAGAGTGAGAGTGACCATTTATGCTTGCAATTGCATTGAAAGGAGTCAACGTGTGCCATAAATATGCTAAATGAATAAATTCATTGATAGGAAGTTTAACATTTTGTAATATACTTTCCTTCATTGAACAAATCCATTTCCTACAAGATTTCTTTCGACACTTGTATTTTAAACCGTTAAAGCATTTAATGTTGTAACTATCGTAAGGCATCCTGTTACCGGTTAGATCCACCCATTTTAAATTTCAAACGTAATTGCATTCTTTTCATCGTTCAATATGTGGGCAATTAATTTCCTTCTCGGCAACATGGCAATTCTAAAAAAATACTTTTTAAACAATATTGTTAACTTAAGAAGGTTCGAACTCGGAAGCTCTATAGTGTACTTAATCCGGGCAAAAGACATAATAATAATACAAGAAAATGTGAAGTATAACAAAAGAAATAAATCAGGTGAGAATTAACAAAGATGAATTAAAACAGAAAAAAGCTTAGAAGATTAAATAAAAGACAAAAAAACTTTTTTGAATTAAAAAGGCAGAAATTAAACTACTTCTAATGAAGAATCACAAAATTAATAATGTATCAACTAAGTGCAAGTGATATTTCCGTAAAAAAATCTTAAATTGTAACATTGAAAAATCAAAATTCGGAACGAGTTAACAGCTCTTAATCCCTAAAAAAAAGAATTATAAAGAAAATCAACTGTTTTGATGCTCTGTTTTAACCAAAAGAACTAGATTGGAGTGCACTGAAGAGTCGATTGATATCTTTCAACAATCAAAAGAAGTTCTTCACGCATTTTTTCTAGTTTGAGGTTATTGAAGAACAGAAAAATAAAAGGAATTTAAACCAAAGCTACTTTATTATCAACTAAATATAAGAAGAAAAACAAAAGTTAAAAAAACTCTTTAGATATTAAAGCGGCAGCCTATAATATTAAGAGGATTCATTGAACAAATATCAAAAACCTCACAAAAAATCAATGTATTAAAAATCCCCACAGAAATTTAATAATTTACAATTTCTATCATCGTTTAATTAGTTTTAAATTAAAAATAAATTATGAATTGCAATGTCCTTTTTACTTTTATACTGGAACACAAACCTTAATAATAAATATGTAAATTAATAATTATAGTTTTTAATTGATTCACACAAATCCTCTTATAAAAGTCTCCCTGATACTGTTTTGTCACTGTTACTCGTTGCTTAACCCTCGCCTCATACGATTCGATCGTTTGGGTATTGAAAAGGAGTGGGATCAACAAAAATCGACATTATACAGAAACCCCTATTTTGAAAATAAAAGATATAAATCATAGTTGCATGAATACAAATTTAAAATAAAATTCTAACTTACATTGCAAAAAAAATTAATGAAATCTTTTATTAAAACTTAGAAACTAATTTAATATGCTAGACAATCATGTTAAAAAAATTTCCTTGCCTCTGTCTCCACAACAATTCGAATAAATACGAAGCCTACATTGTTCTGTCGATAGCATATCTTTCGATATATGCATGCTTGAGTTTCTGCCAAAAGCTTTTCTGATTATTTGTGGTGGTCCATATGATCAGATCGACATAATTTTTAGAGTGATTCACTGTATAATTTACATGTCCTGTTGCGCCAAATCCCCATATGTAGCCAATAATCATTCACAACAACTGTTTCGGGTATAATGTAACGCAAAATAGCGCTTCTCAGGGTTTTAGAATTCCTATTTTCAACAATTACAAAGAAACTTCCTTTGCTTTAAATTTCATACCCTCCGAAAATCCACTGTTCTGCAACCAATCTCTCTTGACTTTACTTACATTTACAAGCATGCACTCGTCTATTTCTATGACAATACCAACCCGCCTATAACAATTAGTTTTTCACGTAAAAAAACTCTGTCATATATCCCGACAGAAGCTTTTCCAGTCGACGATGTTTGAGCTTTGAGAGTTTCAACTCTTATTGTCCCTGGTTATCGCGGATAACGAAATAAATTATTTCGAGGATTTTTGAAATAGTCAATTTGCTTCCTTCAAAAAAACTATTTTTCCCAATAGAAATTTCACTCTTGCAGATATATCAATCGCAACGAATATTAACGCTCAAGTTATTTCTGATATTCGCCATTTTTAATACATAACATATACACTGTTGCTCATGTAGAAGTAGCCATAGTTCATGAACAAAAACAACTGCACTTTTGGATCACAATAGAAAATTTCCCCCCGGCGGACTCACAATAGAAAATTCCCCAAAAATTCCCGCCTAAAAATATTTAAAAAAAATTCAACTAGATCATGGAAACACCCGATTCATTTGAACAAGTACTTCTTCGTGTATCAAAACTTGAATTAATTGAAATCTTAATGCAAAATAATTTTTTGAAAAGAGAATCTCGCTGTGTCGAATGTACTTATCCGAATTCTTTTGTTAAATACAGCCGCCATGAAGATGGTTTTGCATGGCGGTGTATGACTCGAACATGTTGGAATCATAAAAAGTACTATTCGATACGTAAGAGTTCTTTTTTTGAACCGTTTAGTACAAGCTTGGTAACAATTTTACGTATTGTAATAAAATACGCTACGCGGCAACCTCGGTATAGTATTACCTTAAGTCTTGATCTAACAGGATTTACAATCAAAAGGATAATTGATAAAATTGTTGAAATTATTCCCAAACCCGACTTTTCGACCAATAAACTTGGTGGTCCTGGAATCAATGTACAGATCGATGAAGTAATGTTAAACTTCAAATGTAAAAGCCACCGCGGGCGTTCCCCTGAGAACCGAACGGATGTTTTATGCATCGTTGAAGTTCGAAAAAATATTACACGTGTTTTTGCTTGTGTAATACCGAATAAGCAATCTTCAACACTAGTCCCCATTATATGTAATCAGGTAGCTAATAATTCAATTATTTGGACAGATGAAATGCGTAGTTACGCTTGTTTACCTAACTTCAATTATGTGCACCAAACAGTATGCCATAAGTATGAATTTTTAAATTCGGCAAATGGTGTTAATACTCAAGCTGTTGAATCATTTAACAATTGTTTAAAATTAGAGATAAAACGACGTAAAGGAGTTGAAACCGGTAAGAGAGGGATTTTTTTAAAGGAATTTTGTTTTTATTTTAACAACAAGAATAATTTCTTTGGTGTGGTTATGGATCTAATTAAATGTTCATCCTAATTTTTTTTTTATTTTTCACAATAGAAAATTTCCCCCCGGGGGGAAATTTTCTATTGTGATCCCACATTTCACTTACCATCTTTTCTCATACTTGTCTATACATTAAGGAGTCTACGTCTAAATCTTGTATGTTAATCATATTAGAATTAATAATTATTATTGGTGCTAGTAAAAAAAAACACTCTCATTTTTATTATACAAATGAGAGTGTTTTTTTTACTTAAGGTTTGAAAAAAATTAAAATAAATTAATTAATATAAATAAATTTAAACCCCCCATAGAACCAAAAAATATTTTTTCGCCGATTTTTCAAAATAATGAGAACGCCATGAATTTTTTACTTGAAAATCAATATATTCAAAATTCCCAATCCTGTCTCAAATGTCGCAAGACTACAATTCTTACAAAGTGTTCGTGTCGTAATTCTGGCTTTGCGTATGTTTGTCCAAACAATAAGTGCAGAACAATAAAACCAATTATTATAACAAGAAATAAATCGATTAAAGGGGAAATTTGTTTGTTTCTTAGAGCAATATATTGTTTTGCTATGGGATGTGATAACGACCAAGCCGTTTCGGTCTGTGAAATTTCAAAACCAACATACATTAAAATAAAAAATGAAATTTTAAAATCAATTAAAAACCATAATAATTTAAGTGAAAAAATTGGAGGTTCCGGCGTTGAGGTACAATTGGATAAAACAGCGATTTGTAATGGTAAAATAATCGTATGTCCTTCTCAAACGCTTGACAATATTGAGGGGGTGCACTGGATTGTATGTGGGGTTGAGAAGAATAATCATAAGAAACATTTTTTTACTTTGGTACCAAACAGGCAGAACAAGACGATGTTGGCGGTTTTTGAAAAGTTTATAAAAAAAGGTGGATCATGTATCGTTTCTCCCCCCTGGGGGGGAGAAACGATACATCAGAATTTCTTTTAAATATTTAATTAATTTAATTAATTAAATATTTAAAAGAAATTAATCAAAAATACCTAATAATTAGAATTTTGTGTCAATTAAATAAATAAAAAGTATCAATTTTTATAAAAATCAAGTTAAAATGGTTTTATAAGCAAATATTTCGGTTTTTTTAATCCTTATGACCAATAATTTTTTTCATACGAACCTAGCTCCAAAAATATATGGCAGTATATCCGAAGCTTTGGATTATTTGGCTAGTGTTGGGCTTATACAAAAACTGAAGCCCTGCCCACATTGTGATGTTTTAATGCACCAAGTTGTTTATAAAAAAACAGCAGATGGTGTAGCCTTCAGATGCATGAACAGAGAATGTGAATGGGCAAAACGTTATTTTTCTATTAGAAAGGATACATTTTTCGAACATATTAATTTAAGTCTCAAAAAATGTTTTCATATTCTATACAAATGGGGAAAGGATGATACACAGGCCTCAATAACTGATGAAATTGAAATAGGAAGATTACCGCTGGGTCGTGGTTTTTTCAAAATTACGCCGGTATTGTAAGTACTATTTCGAATTAAATCCAATAAGGTTAGGAGGTCGTGGGGTTATTTGTCAAATAGACGAAAGTTTATTTCGACACAAGCCCAAACATCATCGTAGCAGGGCAGCAGAGAATGAACTATGGGTATTTGGCATAGCAGATACTGCTTATAAACCTGCTAAGATATATATTTCATTGGTAGAAGACAGATCTGCTGCATGTTTGCTTCCAATTGTGCAAGAAATATGTCTCCTTGGAACGATAATTTACAGTGACAAGTGGCGGGATTACAACAACATAAATAGACTTGGGTTCCAGCACGAAACTGTTAACCATAGCCTTTATTTCGTTGATCCACTTACATTAATAAATACCCAAACGATTGAATCATACTGGGCTAAAGCGAAACTAAGGGTAAAAAAAATGAAAGGCGTTTCTGGCAATAGTTTAGAAGATTATTTATACGAATGGATGTGGAAAGATAATATACACAATAAAAACTGGGAAAATATAATTAATTTAATTAAACTTAATTATCGTTTACTTTTAATCATTCAATACCAATCATATTTTAAAATTTATTTATACTAGTTTTTAAATTAATTATACATATCTGTTTAATAAATTTCACTCTTTTAATTTAAGTATTTTTAATATTTTAATTTAATTAATTTTTATATTTTAATTTAATTAATTTTTATATTTTAACTTAATTAATTTTTATATTTTAATAGAATTAACTTTAAATTTGTATTCCTGGGGGGGAGAAATAATACATTAAATTTTTTTGGGGGGGAGAAACGATACATGATCCCTGTTTTTAATAAAAAGAAGGGTCATAGTCGGGTATTGGGGGGGGTAAAAAATAATTAATTAAATTTTAATTAATTGTTCCAATTATAATATTAAATCGATTAATTGAGCTTTTAGAATCTAAGGTACGATCAAGCATATAGTTTTTTATGTGATTTAATAATCTCTCTCTAGTTAAATTTGAAGGTATTTTTCGCGCAAATCGCGCTAAAGACGCTCAATGGTATTGGTATGAATTGATCTGTCAATGCTGTCTACAAAAAAAATGCTATGATTTATTGTATCATGGCGATAACCCGCATTTGTTAGACCAATATACCCTTTCCACCTGTCTGTGATAATAAGTGTGCTAATCTCTACATTTGAAGTTACCAACTGAGTTAAAACAATCTTTGAGCGTACATTAGACAACGAAAAAAATACTTCTCTGGTTTCACGACAAATCCCACCAATTATTCACATGCTCTCACCTACCAGTCTTCTGCCGATTCTCTTCCTGTTTGTGTATAGATGGGCTTCATGAATTTCAACAGTGAATCCTAACCCCCAATTTTATTCATCCTAATACTATCATACTTTTCGACAAGACCCATACGTATACGGTTATTCCAGTCTACCACGGTGCACCTATTGATATTCACGTGTAGAGCCGTTTCATCAAGGGAGAATTTCAACGAATAGCAATAGATTATTCTAAGAATCTCGCTTATTTTTAAATTTGAATTCTCGAATATGCTCCCTTTGAATAAACTGACTCGCTTTCGGCAAAGCTTATTATTACAACGTATAAAAGATAGTACCCCATGTCTTATCTTATCATTTTCAATTGAACAGTTTTTATCGCATTTTTCGCAGGTCATTGAGCCCTCCATGATCAATCCTATTTTCGTTGCCAAGCAAAAAGAACTGGTTTCGTCACTAGTAGCAATTCCAAAATCAAAAATATTCATAATAAGGGCAATTTAATTAATTATTTTTTTACCCCCCCAATTCCCGACTATAACCAAAAGAAGTTATGATGTTAAACCAATAGAGCTAATAATTAAATTAATTTTTATTTTTTTCTCTTCAATTTTTCAACTCAATTTGCAGGGGGTTACAAATAAAACAAAACGACCTTAAAATGCGTCATCCAAAAGGACACATACCCAAGATTTCTAAATAATTTTATGTTTTTAATTTCAAGCCTCATGTTTTTATGAGACAATTCTGAATTCGCAATAAGAACACAGGTTTAAAATACAGATATTCCCTCTGAAGTATTCACGTAGTCAATATTAACAAACTTTTTTAGCCATTTAAAAGCTTCATATCGAATTTAGCTAAAAATCTAATACTTAAAGGGGACTAGAACCCACTGTTCTAATTAATAGAATTTTAATCGTGAATATCTTTTTAAAAATAAATATTTAAATCCATAAAATGAACGATTCTTTTTCTTTTGACTTGAACGAAATAGACATTAAAACGAACAATAACTGTGATTCGATTTCAATAGATTCTGACATCTTAAAGAATAAAAAGAAAGAAAACAATAACAACAGTTCTAGTATTTTAAATAAAATAAAAGAATATTTACAAGATGAAGAGAGCAGGGATGCTAGTTTATTAGAAAAGTTAAAGGAATTTGAAAAGAAAATTGATAATTTTATTCTCATAAATAATTTAAAATAAATATAAAAAAAAATAATTTATTCATGCACTTTATAAAAGAAATAATAATTAAAATAATAATAATAATATAAAATATAAAAAACAATTTAATAATTATAATATAAAATATAAAAAACAATTTAATAATTAAAAAATAGAATTAAAATAATAATTAAAATATAATAATTAAAACAATAAAAAAAACATATTGATAATAAAAATAATTCAAACCCTTTTAATGAAAAAACCAGAAATTAGCTTACAAAATAAGCCAATGGATTTAAAGAAAATATCTAAAAAGGATAGAAAAAAAACGGAAAGGAAAATAAAATTCATGAAGGAACCTCCACTACCTAATATAATGTTTAAAGACAACGCCCCTTTAGTGATTGTATTAGTTGGAAATGAAAAATGTAGAAAAGAAATGATAAGTACTGTTTTTCAAAAATATATTGAACAAAATATTGTTGATACAACAAAATTTTGTCAAATTTTTGATAATAATGAAAACCACTCAAATAAAATTATAAATTTTACATATAAAAAAAGAAAAATAACACTTTTACAGGTAGACGATTGCATAAATTCACTTGTAGATTTTTCAAAGATTGCTGACTTGTCAATCTTTGTAGTTGAAGAAGAATTACCATTCTCATCCTTTGAATACCTTTCATTGCTAGCTCAGCACGGTCTTTCAAAACTATGTTTATACAATTTACACGGAAATCCTTCAAAATTAAAAAGAAGGATTTATAAGGAAATAAGTATAACACCTCCTTGTTACAACAACTCTAATTTAATGTTAGAATACATTAATTCAATTAAAATAAGACCAATGACTTTTAGATCGAACCACTTTTATATTTTAGTTGATAATTATTCAGAAAATTGTTTCTATGGATATTTAAGAGGGACACCTCTTATAAATAGAACTGTTCACTTAGCAGGGATAGGAGACTTTGAAATTGAAGAGGTGGAAAGATTAAACAAAGATGAACAAATCAAATATCAACCTAGCAAAGAAATGAGTACCGAAGAAGAGGAATCTTTGGAAGAAGAATCAGAAAACGTTTCAGAAAAAGAGAGAATTAAATGGGTGGAAAAGAAATTTGATAAAAAGAATAAAATCCCCAAAACCGAATTAGAAATTCTTAAAGAAAAGTTAAAAAGAGATGCTGATAATTGTAGCACAGAATTAATACCAGGTTCCTATCTTAGAATTAAATTAAATAACAAAAGTGATTTAAAGGAGTTTTTTGAGAAAAAAAAATATTTTTTGATCGGAGAAATTAATTCCACTACTAAAAAACTTGTAAGTGGCAATTTAATACCCCACAAATGGGGAAAAAGACCTATAAAATCTAAATGTAACACCATAATCTCAATAGGATGGCATAGGATTTTAGTAAATCCTTTGCTAAGTACTTTTGATCAAAAGAGAAACAGGTATTTAAAAAAGAACTTGGAGTTTACGGACATAACATTTATGTCTCCGGACTACCAGAATTTAAGGTTCGTGTTGTTAAAGGAGGAAGGATTTAGAATACACGGTTCCGGCACTTTACAAGAAAAGACTATAGAAGTAATAAAAAAGAAGTGTAAATTAATGGGAGAAGTAGAACAAGCCTTCAACAATTCCGTCTTCATCAAAAATATGTTCAACTCTGAAAAAGAGGTAAAGAAGTTTACAGGTGCAAAGATTAAAAGTATTAGTGGATTAAGAGGAATCGTTAAAAAGAATGTTGGTAACAGTGGTGTTTTTAGAGCCTCTTTCGAAGGAACCTTAAATGTTGGAGACACCATTTTCTTAAAATGTTATTTTCCTATGAAATTTAATTTTAAGTGTTTAATTAACGAGGAGGAAATCTTGAAAGAATTAATTTGTAAACCAAAGGAAGAGGAGTCAGAAGAAGAAGCACAGAGTAAAGCACAAAAGAAACGTAAAGTAAAAGAATTCAAAGTGCCTCAAAGATTAATAAATAAACTACCTCTTAATAAAATAGAAGTGAAAGGTGAAGGAAGAGAATTCCCAAAATCGCCTGAAGAAATTAAATTCTTAGAAGAAACAGGAGAACTTCAACAAATAAGAAATGAAATAGAAGAAGAAGAAAATGAGAACAACAAGAAAATAAAGAGTGAGAAATTTAAACTTGAAGAAGAGAAAAGAAAAGGAAAAGTTAAAAGCATTGCTAAAGCTTTTATTAAAAAGAAATTAAGTAAAATAAAAAAGAAGCATAAAGGGAAAAAGAGACAAAAGTAATTTATAAATGACAAAAGTAATTTATAAGAGACAAAAGTAATTTATAAGAGACAAAAGTAATTTATGAGAGACAAAGTAATTTATCAGTGAATTGTTTTTAAGAGTGAATAATTATAGTTTACACCTATTTAATCAAAAATATATTTCCCAATAGCTAGTCCTAAGACAAGAAAAATAAAAGAAATACCGGATAAAATTAAAACATTTTTTAAAGTCCAACAACTTTTTTTTGCCTCTTCGTAGTTGTTTGTTCCCTTTAAAAGTATTTTCGTTAAGTTTATTTCCGATTCGTTTTCTTCATTTTCATTTAATTCTTCAATTAATGTTTTTAATTTGTTTATTTCTTCCTTTTCGTGTTCTTTATCGTTTCTTCTTATATAATTTATAAGATTATTATTTCTTTTTTCTATTTTCTTTATTCTCGAACTAGAAGCAACTATAAAAACTAAAATAGTAAGTAACATCACTGTACTATTCAAATGTTTATATATTTTATTTGGTGATCAATGTGTTGATGATAATTAATCATTTTAATAAGATTTGAACATTTAAATATAAAATGATAATTAATTATTAAAATAATGCCAGACGAATTTATCAAAGCAAATATAAACAACATCTCTTTACAATTATTACAATCAACCACCTTAAGAAAGAAACATTTATCTTCAACAATAAGGTTTATCCTATCAAGTTATGAATTACCTGAGACACTTGCAAAACTAAAAGTATTAGATATAAGAAAGGAATACAAAGAAGAATTTAAGAATTTAGAATCGGAAATATTTTTCACGGTTCTTAGCATAAAAAAGATTAAATTAAAAAAGAGAAGTTTAAGGAAAGTTTGCTTGGAGTTGATTGAGAGGAATGACAGATTAATTAATTATTTGATTAAGTGGTATTACAAGAAGGTGGAGTGTAACTACAAGTTTATTGATGAATTAATTAAGAATTATACTAAATTAATTAATGAGAATTTAAATGAGAAGGATGAGAAATTAAATGAGAAGGATCGAGTAAATAAACTAAGAGAGAAATACAAAATACTCAAAAGTATTTTTAACACTTTACAATTCACTCCCCAAACATTTCAGTCTGTTGTCTGTTTATCTACACTTGAAGATGAAAGCTGTAAGAAGTTATTCAAACATTACATAAGAAACCTTCCTTCCTCCTCAAAGTTACAATCCTCTTTCTTCTTAGCAGTAAGAAGGCAGACCCTAAAAGAGAAATATTATAAAAGAGTGATTGAGAAAATAGAGAACTTTAAATGGAATAAATTTATTAAAAGAGTTAATGAATTGAAATTAAAACTAAAGGGATTGAAAATCCCTTTCTGTTACATTTACCGGTTAGAGGATTATAATTTAATAAAGAGACAGATTAATAAAATGGATTTAAATGAATTGAATTTGTTGAACTTCGAGGATAAAGAAATAAAAGAATTTATACAACAAAGGAAATTGGATTTATTGAATAAATGAATAAATAATAATTAAATGAATATTAATAAATAATAATTAATAATAATATAATAAAATGAATAATAACTAAATGAATAATAAGGAGCAACTTTACTTTAGTATACAGAGTTCGAACCCTACAATATATTTTAAATGTTTTTGTACTCTTTTAAACAAAAAAATAAAAAACGACATGCTTTACAAAAGAAAACAATTAAAAAATATTCTTGATGAAGAACAAGATGCAATAGATTTTCTGTGTGAGATGGGTGTCTTAAAAATACCTTCGTTGTGTGAAATATGCGGTTCACCGACAATTAAACGAAGCTTGATTAAATACCAATGCTGCAACTATAAATGTAGGAAATTGCAGTCTATTTTCAAAAATACAATCTTCGTGAATTTTAAAATTGAAATTTGTGCTTTTTTGGAAATTGCATAT
This sequence comes from Tipula confusa, assembly GCA_963556175.1. NCBI lineage: Eukaryota > Metazoa > Arthropoda > Insecta > Diptera > Tipulidae > Tipula > Tipula confusa. The sequence continues at coordinate 16,959 of CAUVYK010000017.1, forward strand.
TACTGGCTTTCTCGTTGCTGTTTTACAACTATAAAATTAATAACTGGCCATTCAACAAAAACTATTAGCCGAATGCATATAATTATATATGCAATTATTATGAATTCACTTGAGGAGATCGATTTTCTAATAGGTGGAGTTGGAGTAATCGTCCAGCTGGACGAATCTAAATTTGGAAAGAGAAAATTCAATAGAGGTCATCACGTAGAAGGCTGTTGGGTTTTTGGTGGAGTTGAATCTACTACAGAGAGGAAATTATTTTTAAAAATTGTTAAGAATAGAAATATGAAAACGTTAACTGATTTAATTCTAAAACATGTACTACCAGGATCAATATTAGTCACTGATGGCTGGAAGGGATATGAAGAAATTAAAAGAAATCCTTATTTTATTCACCAAACTGTTCTTCATAAATACGAATTCATCAATTCAGAAGGTTATAATACCAATACCATCGAAGGTAATTGGTCTGGCATAAAAAGAACAGTTCCTATAAGAATGCGAACCTTTGAAAAATTAGATTATAAACTTTTTGAATTTATATGGAGACGCAAAAACCAATCTTCTAATTTATGGGAAGTTTTTATTAGAAATTTATTATTAAATTAATTTTCTTTTTTTCCGTAAAAATATATTGTAGGGTTCGAACTCTGTATACTAAAGTAAAGTTCAACCGAATAATAATATAATTAAATGAATACTAATAATAAAATGAATAATAATATAATTAATAATAATTAAATGAATAATAACCAATCAACCCAACACAACACAACCCACCTAATTAATTCCATACATCTCTTCACAGAAATTCCTTATCCTATTCTGATACAGAACATCCCCTCCTTTCACCAACACCTCCAACAGTTTCTTCTTCTCATTAGGATGTTGATACTCGTTACTCTTCAACAACTTCTCAAAACAATTAACTATGTCAGGCTTGTTAAAGCCGATTTCTTTCAATTTATTAATTAAATTGTTTTCTTCATTAAATTTATCGAATAAGATTTTCGTAATAATCTCTAAATTTAAAGCCGAGTTCTTCAGATTTAAACCTGAAATTGTTTTTAAATCGTTTTCTAGATCTCGGATTAAAACGTTCTTCCAAAGCCTTTTTAGAATCTCTTTATCCGTATAACTGAATAGATCATAAAGCTTTAAACTTAAAAAGGATTGATTATTAGGTAATAAATAATCATTGAATAATTCTATTGGAGACAATAAATTGTTTTCTAGAAAGCAGTTTGGATTAATTTTTAAATATTCTTTTTGTAATTTGGCTGTCTCTATTTTTATGGAAATCTCTTTTGATTGTTTCATTGTGAAAGCTATGTTTAAATAATCAATCCTCTTGTCAAGTTTTAAAGGCTTTGTCTCAGCTATTTTTATTAACCACCTAATCCCGGTTTCTATTTCCTCTCTTAAAATGTAATACTTCCAAATTAAAGAATATTCCTCTTCAATTAAAGAAATGTTGGATTTCTCTTTTAAATATTTCTCTAAATAAGGGGATTTGATCCTTAGAAAATCGTTAAAATTGTAATTAGTCGGAATTGCACAACACAAACAGGGTGGGTAACTAAGTTCTTCATTTTCCAATAAATTGGAAGTTAAGCCATCAAAGATTAAAAAGGAAACCTCCTCTTTAACATCATACAATCCTACATCGATCGCCTTTTTACATTTTAAACTTCTTTTAAGAAGTTTAATCTTCGTTTCGAGATTACACTTCAACCTTTTAATTAAAGTGACAGCTCCAATAAAAAAGCCGTGATCCAAATACTTTTCAATAATTTCTTCTAATCCCGTATTTAAATATTTAAAATTGTTAAGTGATTCAAATAAATTTTCTTTAGTTTTTGTTCTATCTAAAATCTCTGATCCTTTAAAATAATAAATTTGTTCGTAACTCGTAAATTTTGGACATTTACTTGTTAAATAATTCTCTAAAGAATCCAATTTCCCAGAAAATTGATTTAATAATTGTTGTAATAAAGAATGTCTTAGATTGTTGTTGTTAATTAAAACTTCCTTTAATTTTACATTTAAAATTAAATTGTATTCATAACAGATTTTTAGGAAGTTAACACTTTGAATGAATTCGTCACAGAAAACGGACTTCACAACTGAAGAAATATTCTTGATTTTCTTGGAAATTCTTTCTATTTCTAAAAAGAAAAGAGAATCAATCTTTTGTTCTAAGAAAGAAGCTACCGTTCTGTAAAGAAAGGTGTTAAAACCTTTCTTTCTTATTATTTCATCCTTGGAAATTAAGAATTCTATTTTAGAAATGTCTTTCTCCTTTGCTATCATTGAATAATACATTGAAACCATTTCCCTTTCTCCATAATTCCTTATAAAAGTGTAAACGTCTTCAGGTTTACAGTTCTCTAACAAGGCTTCAGAGTCTCTAATTTCATAAATTAAAACACTTTTTCCTTTAAAAATGTAAATGAATAATTCATTTATAAAAATTTCATCAAATTCCTCAATTTTAATTACTTCGTAATTTTCTATTATTTTATTTAATGTATAATTCTTTAATACGTCCTCGTTCAAATTTATAAAATATGCTAATCCATTCATTTTATAAAATAATAATCCTTTTTTATTTGATTTATGCAACAATAATGATAAATCATTCTCTTCTAAAGGGGGGTGTCTATCAAAAAGAAATCTATCGAAATTATAAAATGATCTTCTTCCATTTTTATTAACACAATAATAAAAAACACTATTAAAGTTTTCTTCTATTATTTTAAAATCAATAATTCCATTTACTAGGAAAATTGTTTCCTTTTTAATTATTTGTTCTTTAATTGAATAAATTTGTATTTCCTTTTCTGTTAACACTAACACCCAATTCGGTGTAGAATTGATTTTAATTATTTTCTCCTTTTTTCTAGAAAAAAGGTTTGGCATTAAATTCTTAAAAAATGAGAGATCCCAATTTTTTAAAAAAATACTTCTAAATCCAAAGAAATTGTTGCTAGAATAAATTATTTGATACAAATATCCATCTTCTCCTCCTAAAAAGATTTTATCTGAACATACATTTAGTGTTAACATACTGCTAGGTAAATGAACTACTACTCCTGTATCAATAAACTCGTTTGTTTCTGAATCAATTCCATAAATTATTATTTGTTTATGTGTTTGTATTAAAAGTCCAAATTTGATTTTTTCTATAAAAAATTCTTTCTTAGGATAAAATATTTCTATTTTATTTACTTTTGATTCGAATTGGATTTCTTTTAGAATGTGGTTGGAATGATTAAATAAATATAATTTGTCTAAGGACATCCAAATGGTTTTTATTTCTGGTAATAATCCATAAGAGAATGATCTTCGGATTAGGTCTACTATTTCTAACGGCAGTGTTAATTCGGATGTCTTCTCAAGATAGTTATAGGTTGTGTAAACTGAATCTGATTTACTGTAAATTGCTTCCTTGGTAGGTACTGGTCTTTTTTCATAATTCTCTGCCTCGAAAAATTCTTGAAATTTTTGCATTGAGGGTTCTTTTTTTATTTAATTTATTGATTTGTTTTATTAATTTATTTAACTTACAATTTTATTTTATTTATTTACAGGTTTGTTTTATGCTGCATAAATTATAAAATATTTATTTATTTATATTTATCTATTTATTTATTTATATTTATCTATTTATTTATATTTATCTATTTATTTATATTTATTAAAATTTAAAACATTTAATTAACCAAGGCTCATCATTTCTCTTTTCCTTCCTCGTTTTCTAACCTCCTTTAACCGGTTTAACACTTCAGACTCTCCATAACCCAAAAAAAAATGATCAGGTTCTCCATGCATACATCTAAAAGACCTCTCAAACACATATAGGTCCACGGCTTTATCTTCATCCTTGGTAGAAAAGAAAGATAATCCAAAATCAATTAAATATATTTTATTGTTGTATAAAATATTGTTGGTTGTTAAGTCCCCGTGAATGATATTTAGGTCATGCACTTTTCTGATCACTCTTCCTAACTCCTCTAAAATTTCGATTGTTATTTCAACTCTTTTAAGTGGCAACGCTTCAATCTTTTCCATGCAAATTGTGTTAAATTTGGTAAAATTTTGTTGTGTGAACTCCAAAATTTCGGTGGAAATATTAAAAACCCCGGGGACTGGAATACCTTCGTTAAATAATTTGCTTAAAATCTTTTTCTCTGATTTAGTTCTGGTTTTAATTAAGCGAGTGTCGAGGTCTGGGTGCCTGTATTCTTTTGGAAGTCTGTATTTATAAATCTTGTCACCAAAAAAATATAATTTGGCTTCTGCTCCTTGTGCAATTAATTCCATTTTATGCAAACTATTTTTTGGAAATAATAAAAGTTCTGTTCCCGTTTTACTTAATGGTTCTATTTTCACGTTAATTAAATAAAATATTTTCATACTAAAATGTTCTATTCTCACATTAATTAAATAAAATATTTTTATACTAAAATGTTCTATTCTCATGTTAATCAAATAAAATATTTTCATACTAAAATGTTCTATTCACATGTTAATTCCATGGTTCTCATGTTAATTAAATAAAATATTTTCCATCAAAATGTTCTATTCTCATGTTAATTCCAAGGTTCTATTCTAACGTTAATTAAATAAAATATTTTCATATTAAAATGTTCATTGACATTGCATTTAATGCTAAAGACAAATATTTTGATGGAAAATTAGAAGAAATAATAAAAAGAACAAAGAAAGAAAACGTGATACCTTTCTTCGTTGGCACTGATTATAATACAAGTTTGGAATCAATAACTTTGGCCGATAAATACAAATCATTTTGTTATATAGGAATCCATCCAACATCTATTGGAAATTTCAATGATTTAATTCCTTTCCTTGACAATGAAAGAATTGTTGCTGTAGGAGAATGTGGTTTGGATTTTGATAGATTAAATTTTACGAGCAAGGAGGATCAGAAAGTGAATTTTGGAAAGCATTTAGCAATAAACGCGGATTGTTACTTCTTTCATTGTAGAAATTCCTATAGAGAATTTCTAGAGATGGTAGACTCTCAAAAGGGGGTTGTTCATTCATTTACTGGGTCCCTTGATGATGCACTACAGATTATTAAGAAAGGATTGTTTATAGGAATCAATGGTTGTTCATTAAAGACAGAAGAATCTTTAGAGATTGTTAGAAATATACCTATTGATAAAATATTATTGGAAACTGATGCTCCATACTGTAAAATAAGGAAAAGTTCGTCTGCTTATAAATATATTGAATGGTTTGATGACGAAAAGAGGTTGTTAAAAATGAATGAACCTGTTACTGTTAAACAAGTAGCGGATGTGGTGTCTTTTTTGAAGGGGGTTGATGATTTAGAAAGTGTAATTGAAAAAAATACGATCAACTGTTTTGGAGAGAAAGTTAGAAAGGGGATTTATAAATATTTTGATTGATAAATATGAATCCTTTTAATCCCCTGTTGAACTACAGCCTTAATAGCAATAAAATACATTAAAACACAGAGTCAGTTTATAAATATAAATCCTTCGCTCTCATAAAGAAACAGATATTAACTGGGACTGATAAATAAGTAGTAGATTTTTTATTTCATACGTCAAACAACGAGACGTAGAAGCTGTGACGAGATCATAATGCTTACTAATAATAAGATGAGCACTAGTCCAATATCCCACTAATCAAAAAAAACTAACGGAGGGTATTTGAATTGTTGATACAAGAACAAATCTTTTCTGTAAAACGTTATGAGAATTAGAAAAAAAACAAGGGATGTTGCTTTCATTGCAAGACATATAATTGCAAAAAATAAAATCATTAAAAAGGGGCTTTTAGAGAAAGCATGCTTCTTATTTTAGATATTTTGTTATTCGAGATAGCCAAATAGAACTAAAATTTCAGTTAAAATAACTTCAAATAGAGTAATTGTGAAATTTTTTAAGGAATATTATATTGAAGTCCTATTTGTGGAGCTATATTCACATTTGCTGAATTTTTATTTGTAAAACGTAAATATAATAGAGAAAGGCGTACGAGAACAATGAAGTTGGTTCCGAAATTCAGAGCAAGATAAGTTATTTTATCTGATTGACGAAAACCGGAACAGAACAACGTTAAGAAAGAGTATTTTTCGATTTATTCTGCAGACGTATTATTATGAGTGATTGTTGGGTGTCTTATGGAAAAGGCTGGTTATGTGCATTTCACTGTAAATCATTTAGAAAACTTTGTTGGTCCACCAAGAAAGAATTTACCAGAAACTAAAGGTAGCTCATAGTAAACACAGCAATAAGAATGTCAACTTACTAGTGTGTCTATTAAGACAAAGATTCGGAAAGTCATTTAATGTTTTAATTGAACACATAAAATGTTGTTTACAGATTTTGACTAAAGAAATTATTATACGGTTGTATTATAAATGAAAGTCATAATTAAATTATACTTATGGTTGGAAGGTTATAGTTCTTTTTTAGTAGGGGAAAGAATACTCATAATCCTATAGAAAAAAACTCAAGTTACGAGTAAAAAAATCAAGGAAGTTTATTAAAAGAATGTGGAGATGCAATAACGATTTTTAACTAAATTAAAGATTATTTCAATTAAATTAAAGATTATTTTCAACCAAATTAAAGATTAAACAATTGTCTTATAAATTAATAAATACCTTTAACAATTCAAAACTCCACACCCGCTCTAATCATTTCATTCTTAAAATCATCTACACATTTATTAATCCCCTTAACATCATTTTGTTCTATTCTCTCCACTATCTCTAATAGCATATACCCGGCATTACCTTTATCTCCAGAATTGATGTTCTCTAACTTAAAGAAACTTTCCTTTAAATCCCAAATGATACTTTTCATGTCTTTTATTAAAGAAGGTGCCCTAACTTTTATATTTTTCTCTAAAGATTTCCGTTTATCAATTTCTGAACACAGTTTTATTTCAGCTTTCTCTAAGTTTTTTTCCACACTTTTGACATTGCTGGTAATATTATCTATACTCATTTTGGAGTCCTTAAATATTTCGTTCTTCTTTGGTGGAGAAGTGGTCTTAGCCTTCATGTTCTTATAATATTCCATAGCCTTTTCATGTTTAGTTGGCTGTTTTAAAGAGAATTTATTCCTCTCTGCCGAATTTTCCTTCTCAGATATTTCTATTTTATTTAAATCTATGAAATCTAAAATCCGTTTACTCAGAGTAGGCTCTTTATCTAATTCGTATTCATTACTAAGTTCCAATTTAGATATATCTGGGTATGTCTCTTCATTATTTCCTTTTGCTAATATTTTAGCCGCCTTTTCCAAACTAAAAGGTCCAATTTCATTTTGATAATAAATTTCTTTAAAATGTTCCGGGTTTTTTAGTATTTTTTCCAAGATTTCTTCTTTTATAAATATTCCGTGTAATGGTTTGGCTATAAAATATTCTTTACCTTTATAAGTACCATTGTTCTTTCCTGTAGGGCTATCTAACCTCATTCCATAATAAATACCTTTTTTATTTTCTATTTCTCCGATAAAAGCCACGTGTCCCTTTAAAATTCCTAGTTCTATTCGATCATTTAATTTTAATGCCATTTTAGGGTTTAATTATTATTATTTTATTATTCTAATTTAATCATTTATTATTCACTTATTTATTATTCTAATTTAATCATTTATTATTTATTCATTTATTAATTATAGTTTAATCATTTATTATTCTAATTTAATCATTTATTATTCATTTAATTATAATTGTTATTTATTAATTTAATTAAAAAATCCGGTAGATGTCCTGTATAACAGGGGGGTTCGAACCCCCGAAAATGAATATTTTTATTTTTATTTATTGAAACCTATTAAAATTTATAGAGTATTAAAATTTATTAATATTCTGCATTAGCTTGTTAAATGTACCATTCCTAAACTTAAGCTTAAACATAAATTCAACAAATAACAAACCTAGATCACTCTTACTTGTAATACTACGATTCCTGAACCTTTTTTTGAAAACACACCACCTATTTTCTATAGCCTGTGTGTTTGCACCTGTTACTGGATTAACGAAATTTTGACTGTGGTTTACGGTTAGATGTCTAAACCCTAATCTTTCGAGATCAACGTATCCACGCCAACAATCTGTAACTATAATTGTTCCAACTTCAACAAATTCTTGCAATACACTAGCTATAGTTTCTTTATTGCGAAATAAAACTTCTTGAAAAAACATTTCACCTGTTAGAATGTCTACTCCCCCTATGCACCAAGGCGATCGTACTAATCGACCAACATTAAATTTCCTTTTGGAAAATTTTGCCTCATCAACTTCGACAATATGACCCACGCCACCTATTTTTCGTGGTTGTATTAAACGCATAATAAAGAAAGCTTGGTAACATAAACTACTATACCAATTGGAAACAGTACCCCGTGATTTTGTTCCAATTTCATTCATCGTTAAATTTTGCTTCACATCTAAGCACCAAAAATAGATTAGATCAATTGCTTGTGTTAATTCAAGCTTCGTATTATAAAAAATAGTATCTTTTAATATGGATGTACTTTTCCTACATCTATTACATCTCCATATTTTTGTTGTTCGATTGTTTTCCAAAATCATAGGCATGTTGTCGCATGATGAGCAGTTTCTAGTTGAAGCGAGGAAATCGTTTTGCATTAACCAGTTTATTGAGCTTGTATAATCTTGAGTTTCTAAAACTAACTTTCTATGATTCATGGATACTTTTATTGATAAAACTTTTATTAAAAATTGAAATAGGTTTACAAATAAAAATATTCATTTTCGGGGGTTCGAACCCCCCTGTTATACAGGACATCTACCAAAAATGCTTTCTAACCCTTGATAACAACCAAAGGTTTCACTTTGAAAATCCTTTTAGCAATCCCCTTTTCTTCACAAATCTTAACAACTAAATCAATGTCCTTGTAACCACTAGGAATCTCTTCCACTAACCCTTTGTCTACCAGAAACCTAACATGAACATCTTTTAATTGTTCTTTTAGGTCCTCGACGGTGTACTTTTTATTACATTCACTTCGTGACAATACTCTTCCTGATCCATGACAGCAACTGCTTAGTGAAATATCTTTGCTTTCCTTAAGGCCTAAAAGTAAATAAGAGGATGTTCCCATGCTTCCTCCTACCGGGATTGGTTGACCTTCCAATTCGAACGGTATTTCTTCACCGTAGGCTCTTGAAGCACCTTTCCTGTGAATTAAACACTCCTTTCCGTCAACCATCTCCCTTTTAATTATATTGTGACTCACGTCGTAAATTAATTCCGGTTTTGCGTTAAAAGTTTCTGAAAGAATTTCTTTCATTTTTTTACAAATTAAAGCTCTGTTCGCCCAAGCAAAGTTGGCTGCGGAATTCATGGAAAGAAAATATTTCTTTCCTTCTTCGGAATTAAATTTGAGAGAATCTGGGAATTCTGTTTTAATTTGATGGCCCAGTCCCCTGGAACCTGTGTGTATTGAATAAACAATTTGATTCTTTGTAATTCCAATTTTCTTTGCACTTTCTTCACAAAAAATTTCATCTACTCTTTGGATTTCAATGTAATGGTTGCCTGATCCTAGGGAACACAGTTGTGTAAGTCCTTTAGTTTTCGCCTTTTGTGAAATTAATGTACTGTCCCCTATCAAACATCCATTATTCTCTATTCTCTTTAAATCATCCTCGACCAATCCTTCATTTACCAAAGCAACCACTCCGTAATTCAAGATTTCGTCTAAAAGTTTTAGATCTATAGGGAAAACTGGCGCGGTTTCATAATTCACAGCGTTCTTTATAAACTCTTCATCATATTTCTTATGATCTTTCTTCTGTCTCAGATAGAAATCTTTTGGTGTTCCAACTGAAATATTTTCAAAAATCTTGTCCGCCAAATCTGACAAGGAATCTTCAATTTCTTCATAAAATAAATCAGTCTTTGTCATCCTGACTCCACAATTTATGTCAAATCCTATTCCTGCCGGATAAATATTTGCATCTTCTGTTATTTCTACACTTACTACACTTCCAACAGGGAAGTAATTCCCTGCGTGCAGATCTGGTAGTAATACCATTTTGTTGACATCCTTTAAACTCAATGCAAAATTGATTTGATTCTTTAAGGTTTCGTTAAACTCTTCTTTTTCTTCTACAAAAGAAATTATTCTTTCGTCTTTAATTTCTTTATTCATTATTTTTTTGGGCAGTTTTTTTTTAATAAACATTTTATTAATTTTCTTTATTTTTCTTTAATTTTCTTTAATTTTCTTTAATTTTCTTTAATTTCTTTAATTTTCTTTAATTTAAATTCTTTAATTTAAAAGACCCCTTCAATGAACAATCCTTTTAGAGATGCCCCAATACTTATGGCTGATAAATTCTGTATTTATTCTTTAAAGTCAACATACTCCTTGTATACGGAAATAGAGTTAGATTCCTTTTTTTCTTCATTATTATTAAATAATCAGTTTATAGAAGAGATAGCAAGTTTAATTAACGAATTATACTTCTTGGAATTACACAAATCAAAGGCAATACTTTTCCTTTTATCGACGAAGGTAAAATTGAAATTAAAAGCATGTTTGTTTAATTTTAATGCTCAGAAGAAATATTTGATTGAATTCATGCATTTATGCAACGCATTTAAAATTATAGAATTTGTTTTAAGAAAAAAAATTGGAGAATTAAGGAATAAAGGGGATTTAGAACAAGCAATCAATAATTTAAACTTATTTAATGAAAATCAAATTATAAAAAGTATAAATGAAAAATTATCCAGCATAAAATTATGTAGTTGGGATCTTGTGTCTTTATACAATTTTTTTTTAATTGATAATACAATATATTCTAAAAGTTTAATTAGAAAAATATTGTTAATTAAGGGAGATTGTTATTCTGATATTAAATGGAAGATTTTAAACCATTACAAGGTATTTGATGTAAACATTTTTAACAATGAGATCTTGAACATAAAGGAGGACACCCTTTTAAGTGCTTTAGAAAATAGAAATCTAGAAGAAATTAAACCAAGAACACATTTTCAATTTAATTTAATATTAGAGAAAACTGAAAATAAGTACAAAGTGATACAGGAATATTTAGATTATTTAATTACTTTTATTAATATTGATACCAACGATTATAAATTTAATGATATTTTAGAAATGAATGATTTACATTTATTTGAATATTCTTTTAATTTTATTTCTGAATTATTAAAATTTAAAGAAATTACAAAAGATTATAAATCAATTGTTAAAAGAATTTTAAATGAAAAAGACAATAATTTGTATATTATTTTAGCATTTTATTTAAATGAAGAGATTAATGCAATCAACTTCATTCCTAATATTGAAGTTTTTTTGATTGAAGCATTAACGGTTTTACCAGAAAATTACTTTTATGTTTTTAAGGAAAAGTATCTGGAAAGAGTTTCAATCTTTAAGAGGTACAACAATTTAATTGATGAAGAGGTTATAAATTATAACTTGAGTAATCAATTATACGACATTTTAGAAATAGTTCCTCTTAAATTAAAAGAATATACAACCGAGTTAATTTATTCATTATTTTATGATTGTTACAAAGAAGGTTTGTTAATAACATTTAATTTAGAAAGTAAAAGATGTTGCGATCCTATAAAATTTAAGAATATTTATAAAAGGTTGCCAATGTATTTAAGGAATGATTTATTCTATTTATATTTTAATATTTGCAATACAAATCCCAATGAAATTTATTTAACAGACGAGGTATATCAACAAACAAAGCTTTACTTAGATTATAAATATTATCAATATTTATATTTTAATAATCAAGTTTTATTTTTAAATAATATTAAATTAATTTATGAAGGACTTGATCTATCTTTTAAAGAGGATTTAATGTTTTACAATAAATTAAATGAAATAATGAAAAGATTAACAATTAAAGAAATAATTAATGCAGAAGTAAAAAACAATAAAATAAAAGAATTAATAGATTTATATGAAAATAAAGAAAGAGTAGAAGTTTTACAAAATGAAATTTATAACAACTATAATATTCTTTTAGGCAATGGACAAGATGATATGATTTTTGAGGTTATTGTTGATCATAACCTAATTGATTTTTGGAGAATTATTACTTTAATAACACAGAAAATAAGAAATGTTAATTTTCAATATTTTATAGAAAAAAATTTAGAAAATAAATTAGAGGAATTGAAACACATTTTAATGGAACCTGATTATAACA